>RPOG01006705.1:0-22255 GCA_008086565.1 Thalassoma bifasciatum
TAGCCACTTTGAAGCAGAGATTTAATACCCAAATCTCTCGACAAAATACCAGGGGATCTGGTGCTACTTAATGATAATCTGATCTCCGAGCCTCTCGTCTCTTGTATTTTCCTTCTTAACAGCCGTGCCATTTTGTGGCGGAGAGACGGGACCTGGCTTCCATTTGAATCGTCTGTTCACGAGCCAGAGAGAAATACCACGCAGCAATACCCTCAATTCCTATTTGTGGGAGGGAGCCCAAAGTGACACATGCACGATCTGAAAGAAAAATAAGGAGCATAAGTATAATATTACAGTGTTATTAGAGCGGCTTTTTCCCCGGCTGTAAATACCGCTCAACTGGCCCCATACAGATTTAGCATCCAGTTGATTTTCAGTGGTGGATTTGCACGAGACCTTTGACAGATGTTGTGGAAATTCTTCAGAAAATACAGGGTGTTAGTGTGTTTTTTTAATGGACTCCTTCTTAATACACCCAAACTGCTTCATTATGTCAGTGCAGCAGCACTTTTTACAGACAGCATAGATGAGACAAAGCGTTAAATCAGATGTAACGTTGATCACTGACCCCGGCTTCAAACGCTTCGGACACATCTGGACAGATTTAAAAAAGAAAACTGAAGACTCCCAGCAAACCGATGGCCAGCTGAAGATTCATACAAGTACCTGATGTGTTTTTTTATTTAAGATATGCATTAGACTGTGTCGGTGGAACTGTTCACACAACCATCAGCGGCTTGTTTGTTTTTATGATGCAGGTAGGAGAACTCGAGCAGAGTCTTTTCTCTTGAGAGGAGGAACCTGTGTTGCATGTGTCCACTTTTCTCCTGTGTCATGTTGCATTTCACATCAAATTACATCCAACAAAAGTAAGCGTTGTCCTAAAATATCGTCACCTACCTGCTGCAAAGTCAGATATTTTTGTGCTTTTCTGTGCGTTTTCGTGCTCACCCCCAGAAGCAAATGAAAATCATCATAAAGATGTGATTGTAGTTGGAAGATGCCAATGACTTGAAGTGCACAGCATGAATGAAGCAAGTTACATGTGTGAATGATGCTAATGTTCCTTCACTGTTGCTCAATGTTCCAGCAACAACTGATTTACCAGTGGACAACATCAGTAAAGTGGTGCTGAAAAAGGGTCAAGCTAGCAGGAAAGAAACATTTCAATGGATTTCATAAAATGCAACTTGTTAAACTGCAGCAAAAATATTTGATATTCAGGTATTCAGATATTAAAAAAACAAGAATGGACAGAATAAAGCTCACTGATAGTTCTAACTATTCACAATGGTTTTTACTCACTTTCTGACTCTCCTATGATATTATTCCTCTCTCATACAGCATCTATGACTGCAATTGGACAATTATGCAAATGAGAAGATGACATAATTTAATAACTTCTAGGAAAGCCAATGGCTATTTTTCTCACTGAGTTGTTGGCAGCCCCAGTCTCAGTAAAGAACTACACCTGGCCCACAATAACAATGATACTATGATAAAGTGATAGTTGTTATCCTGCAGAATAGAGCTTTCCTATGAGCATCTTTGCCATATATTTTTAAGTCTGTGCGTGAATAGGGCTTTAATATTTCCAATGAAATAAATCTTCTGTTCTTCTTTCTCATAAGAGTCATACTTTACTGTACTTTATTGAACTTCACTGTACTTTACTCGTGTAATCAGAAACAAACAGCCTCATTCAGCCTCTCTGCTTCTCTCTGCTTCTCTTTGCACTTTTCAATCTGAATCATTTTGGACAAAATAATCCCTCTGAACTCTGAGCTGCTTGTTTGTGAAATATCATCAAACTGCATCAAAGCTAAGCTGGCTGCCAGACCCCCCCACAGGGTAAACTGAGCCCCCGCCGGACAGTGATGAGGCATAAACGCTCCAAATCAAGGCTCCACTTTGGGCTGAATTGGCTCAGGCCTCTCAGCTTTCACCCTCAGCTGTTTAATGCTGCAGCCTGTGGGGGGGTCGGGCTCAGTTAATGAAGAGCCCCCAGATGGGAAGGCTCCCATCAACCCCCCCTTCACATCCAGAATCAGAGAATTAGCTAAGCCTTGACCAGACCCCTTCTCTTGGTCCTGCAAACCAAACTTACAGCCCCCCACCCCACCTCACCCCCATGCTGTCCATGTTTAATGAAGCTGTGATATATTTACGGCCAGCCAAATCCCGCTCTAATCCCCCCCCTGATAATCACAGCTCAGTAACTGTTTTCCTTAAACATGCTCATGAGCACTGGCTGGAGAGCCGGTGGCCCCCGCGCACTGGATATTACTCACTAACCTAATTTGCACTTGCTGTATGTAACGCACACCGAGCACTGAAGAGGAGGGAGGGGGGTCAGAGGCAGGCTGCTTCTGCAGGGTGGGGGGGGTCTGTGCAGAAAGGGGGTCCTGTTTGCGTCACCAAACGGGCACCTCGAGAGGTTGAGGGGGCAAAGGCAACAGCAGGGCGACCCGGGCGAGTAACGAGGTGTTGCTGGAGCCAGCTCTCGAGTCGGATTACATCAGAGCTCCTGAGAGCCATTGTAAACACGAATAAACTGCACTGGGCTCCAGAACGATATTTGAGAGAAAACAATAATACGCCTGTACAAAATGACGCAGAGACATTAATACTGTGTGTTAAAAACATTCTGAGATTTCATTTGGCAGAGACGGAGGTGATTTCAACTTTTATTCTCCTCCATAAACAAAAATGTAACGGACATAAACATGTCACTGCTCGACTGTTGCTCCCAGTGCTGATAGCACGCAGAGGAGAGAGCTGACTGGACTTTACACAAAGAGCTCTGCAAACTGAAACTACAGACACAACAGACAGAAAGACAGAGAGAGAGAGAAATAACCTGAACATACAGAACACTAGAGCTGTGGTAAAGGAATCACCTCATCCTGACTAATTCATCAGCTTCAGTTCAATATGACGCAACGGGATACTACAACTCTAGAACTCAACAAAAAGAAAACAGCAATACAATAAAAACACTAGAACAAAAGAAAACACTTGAACAAAAAGAAGACATGACAACATGAAAATAAAGACACAAGAAAAAAAGTTGCAACGAAAAGAAAACACAGAGACAGAAAGAAAATTTGACAACAAACTAGAAAATGCAAACCAGAAAAAAATACAACAGAAGGAAACATAAGGACAAATAAGAAAACATGAGAACAAAAAGATAAAAGGCAGCAATAAAAAGTAAAAACGAAAACAAGGAGAAAGAAAACATGACAACAAACAAGGAAACATGAGAACAAAAAAAGGAAAAACCATATACAAAAAAAAAAAAAAAAAAAAAAAAAAAAAAAAAAAAAAAAAAAAAAAAAAAAAAAAAAAAAAAAAAAAAAAAAAAAAAAAAAAAAAAAAAAAAAAAAAAAAAAAAAAAAAAAAAAAAAAAAAAAAAAAAAAAAAAAAAAAAAAAAAAAAAAAAAAAAAAAAAAAAAAAAAAAAAAAAAAAAAAAAAAAAAAAAAAAAGGAAGATGAGAACAAAACACAAATATGACAAAAAATAAAAAAAGCACAGCAACAAAAATGGAAACAATTACAAAAATAAACAACAACAACAAAAAGGAAAAAATGAGAAGAAAGAAAAACATGACAAATGAAAACAAAAGAAAAATTAAAAAACAACAAAAAAGAAAACACAACACTACAACAACAAAAAGAAGGCAACAAAAAGAGAAATAACAAATATAAAATACAACAATTAAGTAGAAAACAAAGGAAAAGAATAATGAGAAGTATGATTGTCCCTCATCTTCTTGACCAAAAATAAAAAACATTACTCCTGTTTATTATTTTGTTTCCTTTTTTAATGTTATAATTTTTGTTTTTCCTCATGTTTTATTACATTTATTTCTTTTTTCTTCATCACTTCTCTCTCTCTTTATTTCTTTTGTGTTGTGTTCATATCTTTTTATTGCTGCATTCTCTTTTTTGAAATATTCATTTTTTCCGCTGTCTTCTTAGTGTTTTCATCTCTTCTTTCTCGTTCTCTTTTTTTATGTCTATAACACCTTTTGTTTTCCACATCTCATTTGTCGACATCTCTTTGTTGTTTTCATGTCTTGTTTTGTTTTCTTCATCTCTTCTTGTTTTGTTGTTGCTCTGTTCTTTTTTGTACTATTCTCTATTGTGTTACTTTGTTCTTTGTTGTGTTGTTGAGGTTTTTTTTTATCAGTTGATGTTTTTTCTTTGTTTTTGTCCTGCTTTGCACCTCAGGGCCACTATATGTAAAAGGTTTACTCTTTTCAAAGTGTGAGAAGCTCATCTTGAATATCTTCACTTTTTAAAGTTATGTAGAAGAAAGTGACATTTCACATTCAGTGTCTTGATTCTGGAGCCTCAGTCACCATCAGAGACAGCAGACATCAGCTTTAAGAGTTTATTAAATCCTATTTAAAGATGAATTTAAAGCTATAACTGAGAAAACAAAGAGTAATGTAAGGTCTTAAAGCTTGGATGAGGTGAAAGTGGAGATATCAGGAGAAGAATGGGATTAAAGCCACAGTCATCAGTTCCAGTCTTCACGCAGTAATCACAGAAATATATCCATCCTGTGAGATTTCTGCCTCCAACACTATAAAAAAGAGTCACACTGGCTTTAAACAGTTCTTTTAAAAGGTTTGAGGTTTCACATCTTGCTGAGAAGATAAAATCAAATTTAAATGTAGCCTCAACTTCCTCACAGCAGAAGACGTTTCTATCAAAAACTATGTGATAAATACTTTATGATAGAAGTTTAAAGTGAAAACGATCTAGAAGTGGAGGAAAAAGGTGAACTTGTCCTTTTTCTTGTGCCAAGACATTATTATTGCACACGTTTTCTTTCTTACCTCTTTGGCAGATTTATTGAGGGGACATTTTTTTTCTCGTAATATTCTGAAATCAGATTATTCTGAACTTGTCAAGTGAACGTGACCCAGATTAACTCAATGAGACTATTACTAATGAAAATAAGACATAAATTGTTCTCACATTTTCAGTACTTCTTAAAAACTTCACAAAATGTTCCTGGTGGGCAACACAGACACATTTCTCAACCCAACTTTACTTGAATTTTTTCCTCCCAGTACACCCATAAACAGCTCTGTGAGGTGAGTGGATGTTTGAATCATGTGACCTGTGACTAACAGGAATGACTCTATGAAGTGAGGGACATGTGTGAATATGTTACTTTGGAAAATGTAGAGATGAAGCCAGTGTTTGATAGTGTGATCATGACCTAATCTGTCTGAGTGACGAGAGAGGGAGTGAAATGTTCTGTGTTTCATCCTCTGGTGACCAGCTTCACAGAAACTGATCCGATGTTATCAGAGCTGGCTTTGAGGCTCTGGTGGGGAAGCAGTTTGATTTTCTGAGAGTGAAACTTTCACACCTGAGCTGTCAGAGAGGTGAGAGAGAGCAGAGGTCGATAGAGCATCGGCCTCCCTGCGACGTCAGCGCTGGAAGTCTGAACGCTGAGAAATCACAGAGTCCCTCTCTGCAGGCTGTCGGTGCCATTTCAGGCACGCTGTTTATTTTCACCGTTTCACACAAGAATTTTAATTCATTTCATCGTCCTTTCATTTTTCCGGGCGATGCTGAGCGCTGTTTAAGGATACCTCAGCTCCCCGGGCAATTACCGTGTCAGGAAGAGTGAGTTTAAACATCTGCAGCCGCCGAGGAAGACTGAGCTGCTCCTGAAAGCCCGTCCACCTGAACCCCAGCTTATCTCAGGGCGGGATCGATGTGTAGAACGATGTGTAGAACGATGTGATGTTTGAAATCATGAAAGAGAGGACAAAAGGTGTTGTACTTTTGAAAAATAAAAACTTCTTACCTTGAAATAATGTAGTTTCCCTTTCATCTGCAGAACAACACCTCTGCAGAGATTTTTCTGCTTGTTTTTTACGTGCCAAGTCGCCTCCTGAGAGCGAGCATGGATTAGCATTCTTAGCAGAGAAATCCCTCCCTATTACCCTTTACGCTGTGACAATTTCTGGGGCGCTGCCTTACGAGTATTTCTTTGTTTAAGCCTCTCCTATAAGAGCGAGCCGGCTCTGCACACATGGCCAGTGTCAGCCGTAATTAGCTCTGACAGGGGCATTTAGTGGTTGTAATTCAAATCTAATTCAGAACATCTTAACCCTGAAGTCTGTCAAGATGCTTGAAATGCACTGGAACACTCATGGTCCCAATCAGCACGGCGTTTCTGTGGCAGCATGCTGATGTGTCAACAAGGCCGCTTAGAAAAACAGGCGCAGAAAAAAACGGCTCATTTCCAGTACCGATCTGAGCGCGCTCAGAGCTGCGGGACAAACACGCTGATGAATGTGCCGCAGACTTTGGCCGCTGCTGTGATTACCTTTAATGCAGGAACCTCTTTAAGCTTCTTCACCTTTTGAACTCATCACCACACAACAAAACATCATCTTCTGTTAAAGAAAAGAAAACACACCGAGGTCTGGCGCAGGCGGGGGGGAAGCAGGAGAGGGGGCTGATGGGAACATGGCCGACCTTGAGCTGAGGAGAGTCTCAGACCTTGAACAGCAGCTTTTAATCCGTCTGATCTGCACGCAGCACTTAGCCTCCTGCTGTACAGTCAGGCTCTGAGTTTACTGAAAGAGTCTGCTTCACTCCCAACATAAACACCAGGCACAAAAAGTGTGTTCACTGTTTACTCCCAGCACCAAGCTGGAAAATAAAACGGTTTTCAGACTGACCTCTGTGAGGTCAAACATTGCTTATTCTCCCTTTGATGTTTTTAAGGATTTCTTCGGCTGTGGCTGGATGAACAATGAATAAAACATCTTCCTCTGACTAACTCACCTTCACCTTGTCTCTAAAGCGTGATGTGACTCGTGTTAGTGTTTCTTTCCTCTCACTGTTCTTCCGATGATCTGCAGGAGCCTCATTGGTCGTCACAACTGTCAATCACGACATCCTCTCTTTTTAACATCCCTAGTTCAAGCAAAATTAACAGTTAGAAAAATAAACACTGAGGTCCATTTTCTTGTGGCCCCAGCATCAGTCTTATCTCTGTGTTAATGATGGTACTGACACATATTTTGTTTCTCATTGATGACCCAATAAAGTATCTTGTATAATATGTACATTTACATTTCTGTCAGTGGCACATCCCAAACCAAAGTCTTTCCACTAAGGTCTCACTGTTTTGTGAGCTAGAACTGCACATAAGCTGCTTGTATGAAGCTAAAGCTCTGTGCATTCTGGAGAAACTCAACATCTCTCACACTGACGACTTTATTGATGAATATGACCCTCTATAATGTGTTAACTGACCCTTTCTTCATACTCTATAAATGATGGATTCACCAATTACCAATTACCAATGTGGTATTATGGTCATTATGACGCAGATAAACCATTTACAAGTCTTGATTGTAACATTTAGTGCGTTTTAGAGAACGCCTAATTACATCACAAATTATAATTTATTATGGTTGTCACAAAGACTTATAAGCTGTTTGTTCGTTGTTTCGTGAGCTGATCTAAAGTGAGGACCTCTCATGCTTCACAGAGATAAGACCAGGAGCAGCAAAAAACACAGAAGCCACAAATATTGATTCAACAGAATAAGGAAACAGATTCAACACATGTACTTAAACTTGTTTTTATTTAAAGGTAACAACCTATCTTCAGAAATGTGCTTATCAAAAGAAAAAAAAATCTCAAACTTGAACTGCTTATAGAGGCAAACTCAGAAAAAATATTCAGGTTATAAATTATATAAAAAAGAATGCAATATTAAAGTACTGGCTTTATACAATGCTGGTTTTATATATTAAACTATTTGAACAAACAGCTTATAAATGGTTTAATGCTAAAAAAGTGTGTAGTTAACATTAAGTGTTACCAGAAAATCAATGAAGATAAGGACAACACACTTTTATAAGTGAGATGTGATGAATTATTGATATGTTTTTCAGGGGACAAGTTAAATATTTGGCAAATTTATTTTTATAAATTAACAATATCAATATTTCACAGTTCCTGGCCTTGATAATCACAGTCTGCAGGCAGAGAGCTGTCTGTCTGTCCGTGTGTACAGTGAGAACAGTGCTCAGAGGTTGAGAGGGTCCAGCTGTCTGACAACATGTATTTAAGCTCATATTTGCATTTCTGCCATCATCTAACGCTCGTGCTAAGTGACATATGATTGATGATGGTGCGCGCGGTGGCTTTTCTAACCCTGTAAGTGCTCTAAAAACAAATTAAAGCTTTCATCAGGCTAACATGTCTATTACAAGATGTGCTAATAGCCCCTCGTTGTATCAAATTATTTGTGTGTCTAAATAATTTTGAGAAATTAAACTATTAATCATGGGGGAGCGGCTGACACGGAGCGTGCTGGGCTGCTCCTGAACGCAGCACGAGGTGTTTATGGCTCACTCCCTCAAACGCCTCTAATTGCTTAATTGCTCATCTGCTGGAGGCTGCGTAAAAGTTCCCGTCTGCGCAGAGTTTCAGCCGAATTATCCAAAGTAAAACCAAATGTGCGCTTTGAGGTTTTAATTGCTAATTGGAAGATGTGAAAGTGTTTGAGGGTTTCAGCGCACACGGCGCACACAGCGCCAGGTGGAGGGGCTCACCTTTAAGGCAGGAATGCGTCAAAGAGAGAGAAGAGAGGAGACCTGCAGCCTAGTTTCCTGTTTTCCTGCGGCACCGTGGACATGCCTGATCCCAGCAACACAGTGTTATGGAGCTGTGGGCAGGACCCGAGTGGAAAAAGGAGAGATGTTCACACGTGGAGGTAAGTGGAGGTGTCGGCGCTTCATGCTCCAGCGGCTCTCTGAGGTGTTCACGGGCACCGCGATCCTGCAGCCTCTTTGTTATTAAGCAGGTCCAAGTCAAACACAAAGAGATCCTGTGTTTTTGATATGAGTAATGCATTAACCTGCTCAGGGAAAGTTCATGTTAAAGCTATGAGCTCGGACAGCACAAGATTTATGGCGATGGCTGCAGAAATTATGCTTTTCTTCCCCCAAAGGCACTTTAATTATGTAATTACTGCCAGCTGCTTTTCATTTGGAGCTGTCGTTAATTAGGGCGAGAGGTCTACAGTTCAAGTGCGCTCTCTCTCTCTCTCTCTCTCTCTCTCTCTCTCTCTCTCTCTCTCTCTCTCTCATGATTAGCCAAATCCTCAGAAAAGCTCATTTGTTATTCAGGCTTTGCGCACAGCCTCCCGCCGGGCCGCAGAAAGAACCCGGAGCCCAATTTCCTCCACATCCTCGGCTCCTTATCCTCCAACTCATCAGCAACAATTGTCCTGAAATAAGAAGCAGTGATATCTGTGTTTGCTTTCCCTATTAGGCCCCAAATGTAGAGAAAACATATCAGGAGCGGGGGGCCGAGGGGCCCCAGCACCTGATAATCTGAATAAATCTATTCCATCACTTTTTCCTGAGGCCTCCTTCAGCTCGCAGCATGCGCTGAGGAGGTGGAGGTGGATGCAGGGAGGGAGAGCTGAGGCCCAGACAAGCAGCTTTGTGCTTTTCTGAGTGTTAATTGATGGATTGATATTCAAGATGAAGCATCTGACTGAGAGCACCTTTAATTTCTCTTCACAAAAGCAAAATTCGGTTAAGGACAAACAGGCTGGAAATCTATGAGCGTCTGCAAACAGTTCAACACCTTCGCCTCATGTTTGGACCAGAACAGTCAGAGTAAAACACAATGATGCTCAGGAAACCTTTAAAGACTAATAAGTTGCAAAAATATGACAATTTAAAATTTAAAATAAATAAACATAAAACAAAAATAAACCATAGTTTCTCGTTTTTAATGTCAAGTTGCTTGGATGAATAATGGAGTTTTAATTCTTCTGAGTTGAGTATCACAGGCTGTGATTATCACCACATATGTTGGATTAAATTGCAATGTATTCAAAGTAAAGTTTGCTGCATAAGTTTGAAGTTTAAGAAGTACAGGTGCAAGTGAAAAGCTGCAGGTGCATGTTTAGAAACCATTCGAAATATATCTAGAGAATTTTGTGTGTCTCATTTTGAGATTTATAATAAATATCAAATGATGTTATTTTCAGCTAAAGTATTTAAAACCAGACAGTTCGGACCTGATTGAGTTGTTTAAGACATTGTGGTAAATCAATACTCAAAGTGGTAAAAAACATTGTTTAATCACAATTTATTGCAGAACATCATGTTGAAAATTCTAATATTCTGCATTTGAACAGTTTTAACTCCATATTTCTGGTTTAAAGCAGTTTTTAACAAAGTCCTGATTTGAAAATCAAATGAATGCAGTGAAACATACTTTGCACTTAATATATAATACTCTTTTTCAATGGATTTAGTGAAATATTAAAGGCCCAGCAGCTGTTACTGATGTATTTTTTAGCCCTGAATGTAACACGATTGCTCTGTGTGCTGATTTTTTTTTTTTTTTTCATTTATGTAAATTTCAGTCTCTTAGTAGCTGAGTCACCTCACCTGTCCCTCAGGTATTTCTTTTTTATATCAGATTAGAAGTGGTTCTGCAGTGTTACATGCTGTGTAAACGCTGATTCTGACCAGGGAGATTTTCTCCATTAGGGGGCGATATGAGCAAAGTATGTCAGGATGTTTTTATGACAGGATCAGGATCTGGATTTGATCAGGATTATTTTTTCAGAGAAAGACTATTTTGCCCTCAGACAACATTTTTAGACCAGAATATTTCTTGTCCTGCGTTCTGAATGCTTTTAAGCAACATGTTTTTTTGTGTTCTTTGAATTTTGGAAGTTCATGAAGCCAAGTTTCACATCAGGATAAATACATCTGTAAATTATATCTGACCTCGATAAAGAAGTTGAGTTTGAGCTCTGTGCAAATCATTCATGCCTTATTCGTGCATCGCCATCTTCAGAAGAAACTACTGTCAGCAACTTTAACACCCTTATGCTTTGATTTCATCATTTCATAACTGACTCAAAGGAAAGTTGTCAATACAAACTTGAGGTATGCCGGGCAGATTTGTAAGAAGATATTTCAGACTATGGCTGTAACAGTCTGTGAGGAGACTCAGACCCAAATAGCAAATTCTACCCTCAGATCTTCATGTGGACTTAAGATTCAAGGAACCTTTCGGATTTTGAGAGAGACATAAGTATGCGTGTGTGTATGATGGAGATGAGGGGGAAATTACGCAAAAAATATAGAAAAATAAAAAAGGGGAGAGAATGATTTTTCATCCTGCTGTTAAAGTCCCAAAGAGTCTCAGACTTCATGAGTGGGAACAAAAGTTTTGTTGACCTTTAATAATCATGGGTAAAGATTTCAGCACAGTGTGTGTGAAGTGATGTAACACTTTTCAATTGTTCTTTAGTTTTATTTGCAAATTTTATAACCGCTCAATTTGTTTAAACGTGCCCTAAAGCAGGCGTGGAGCTAAACAGTCGCAGCCACAGAGCGGCACACAATGTGCAAGTGTGTTAAAGATGAATTTAAGCCACCTCAGAATGCAGGATTCCCAGAGCTGTATATGTATTATTGTGATGGATAAAAATTATGAGGCGTTTTCTGCACCTCCAGGGCCCGTAAATGGCGTCTGATCTGAATAATCACATGTCATCCGTCTCTGGAGAAATAAACACGCCTGCGAGTCAACAGAAGTGAAGAAAAACAAAACGGTCAAACAGACAAATGACTTTTCTCCCACAAACCTCTTCAGCCCACAGAGTGTCTGTAAACGCTGCCCGCTGAAAACAAAATGAGTCGCGCCGCCGGGGCTAAGTGCTGCCATTTCTCTGCGTCTGCTGCGGCCCCCGCCGGCTGAACGGTAAACCACCTGACACTGAGCGAGGAGGAGGGTCCCCGGGCCCCTCAACTGTCACACACGTGAATACAAATGCTTTCTTTCTTTCTTCCTAGCAGCCATTTGACGCTCAAAAGAAAACTCAGGAATAAAAAGAGACATATCAGGAGACGCTGCTTTCTCCCAGCATGCTTTGAGCCTGTGTGTGTGTTTGTGTGTCGGTGTGTGTTTGGCTGACAGGTCTGACAGGGGCTTGATATTTTACTCATGGAAATGATGCCCTCACCCAGCCATCAGTGTCACACAGTCTCCCCGGGTGTCCATCAGCAGCCGAGGAGGAATAAAAAGGTTGTAAAAAGGATGTTTTTCATGTTGGAGTGGCCGGGCTGGGGGGAGAGGGGGGAGATGGGGGGTGAGGGGGGTGAGGAGTGACACACATGTGATTACCTTTGCATTAGAGGAGATGATGAGGGCCTTACTGCTCCCAAAGAGCCCGGAAACATTAAGGCAATCCAGCATCAGAGCACAGCTGTTTATCTGAGGCTTATGTATCACACACACTCTCACACACACACAGACAAACACACACACACAAAGAGAAGAAATGAAAGTTTGGTTTGGTTATTGCTGTGAAAAGTGTAGAGCTGCTCAGGTTTGGATTTGACTCCACAGAATGAGTCGAAGAAATAAAGTTAGAGAGTTGTTAACACCTCAGCACACACANGTTGGAGTGGCCGGGCTGGGGGGAGAGGGGGGAGATGGGGGGTGAGGGGGGTGAGGAGTGACACACATGTGATTACCTTTGCATTAGAGGAGATGATGAGGGCCTTACTGCTCCCAAAGAGCCCGGAAACATTAAGGCAATCCAGCATCAGAGCACAGCTGTTTATCTGAGGCTTATGTATCACACACACTCTCACACACACACAGACAAACACACACACACAAAGAGAAGAAATGAAAGTTTGGTTTGGTTATTGCTGTGAAAAGTGTAGAGCTGCTCAGGTTTGGATTTGACTCCACAGAATGAGTCGAAGAAATAAAGTTAGAGAGTTGTTAACACCTCAGCACACACAGCACGCTCTTCGGACTCATTATTCAGGTTTATTGGCCTGTTAATCAAACACATCAAATAAGTGACTGTAGGTTGTCTTTGCATTAACATGTTATGACTCAGATTCAGAGGTGGAGTGAAGTGCAGAGGACGGACGGGGGTGTTTATGATGGTTGAAGTCGATGGATTGCCTCAGTGAAATGTCGTCTGATGAAAACTGAATTTACAAACTTGACCACATCTGCAAGTGTTCATATGTTATTTTTGAATCACATTCACCTGGCAAGTTTCGAAAAATGTCTTATCTCAGGAAATTTCAAGATACAAAATTAGGCCTGAGTCGCTTAAAAAGCAAGAGAGGTATATTTCTTAAGTTTCTAATTTGAAGAAATCATTACACAAGAACCCAAACTATGATATTTCTCATCTCACAACATTTTTGGCCTTAATGTTTCTGAACCTGCTATCTGCAACGTATTTTGTCTTTTCTATATCTTGGTACCACTTTAGATTAACTCATGCTTTTCAGTATTTGTTAAGCATGAGTTCAGTATTAATTTATACCTAAGTCATCATTTGTAAAGTATTGTAGTTTAATGAGACCTTACTGGCTAGACTTTGGTTTGGTTTGTGACCCTGACAAAAAATGTGAATGTACACATCATTCAGATCATGACTCATTTCAGGGTCATCATTAATACATTGTCGGATGAAAGCTGGGGGCCGTTTGAGAGTGGACCTCGAGCTATGATTGGCCCCAGAGCCTGACACTGGACATGCCTTTTTTGAGAGGCTCCTGAAAGTGCTTTCAGCTGAGAAAACATGGACGACCAGTGACTCTGATCTTTCTGATCCATCTGTCACTCTTCTGATGGCGCATTAGATTAAGTGTGTATGTATGTGTGTGTGTGTGTGTGTGTGTCTTGCCTCAAACGCACTGGCAGTTGTTGTTCCGGATAAATTCTTTCCTGAAAGTCGGAGGTCCTGCTTTAATGTGTTGTTCTTGTGTTGCTCGACGTGAGTAATAGTCTGACATCTTGAAATAAACCTGGAAGCAACTAGAATAATCAAGCAGCAACTTTATCAGCAGGAGAAACGCACCTCCAGCTCATTGCAGTGTTTTCATTTTTTATCGAGTGTTGTACTAACGAATAATTCAAGTAAAAGATGCAAAGAAACCCACAAAAAGACAAACAAACAAAAAAAAACATTTGACTCAACATACAATTTTTACTTTTAATCATTATTTCAGACTAAAAAATTAAATTATGAAATTAAAACAAACAAACAAAAAGGATAATAAATAGGGAAATAAATAAAAATTTGGTTTCTTCATACACTGTTTGTTGCCCATTAAGTTTGAATAACACATTTTCTGCTTCTTCCCATGAAATAACTTTAGTTTGCAAAGGTTAATGGTTGTTTCATTTTCATTGTCATATGTTTAAATATTGGTCACCAAAAATTTCATAATCATTTCATGAAGAGAGGTAGAAAATATCTCATACTAACTCTATGGGCAGTGGTACAGTAACCTGTAAAAGTCACTGTTGTGTTTTCAGTTCACTCAAAGTTCACTTCATGAGGCTGAAATATTCCTGATCACAGCCTGATTTATAGCCCCAAGAGCTGTATGATATCACTCTATATCTATGATTTAATACAGGTGTTATTTATATTTAAATAATTATTTAAACACTAAAAAATGATCATGCTCATCAGGACTGTGCGTCTGTGTACCCTTTTAGTTTTTATCTATGTAACTGTGATTCAAACATCCATCTGTTCCCTGAGCTCTGTCCTAGAGCTCATACACTCTCAGCCTATCATCATTTAGAGTCAGCTATCAACCACCAACAAACCAAACTTTAGCTCTTCACGTCAGGAGGAAGGTGGAGAGATCCCACAGAGACTGGAACATCAAGTCCAGTCCCTCCTCACCAACGTGGCTCAGTCAGAGAAGAAATGATCTCCAGAAGTGTTTTCTATTAAACAGCCACAAAGTTCATTACTCCTCAGATATGTTTGACCACAAATTCAGCTCGTCAGGTAAATGTGTTGTTTTCCAGACTGTGAGATCCTGTGAACCAGCTCCATCAGTCACTCAGTTAGCCTCATGTTTCAGGTCCCATGGGGGGTCACTTCAGGGTGGAGGGAGGGCGAGCTCTGAATCAGCTGATCTGACACAGACAAACTTTTTAATAGCTGTCAAATTGCTCATTACAGGAGAATCAAACCTAGATCCAGAGAATAACAATCAGTGATAAACCCATTTGAATGAATAGAGGTTTGTTCATTTCTGAATATTGTTGTCCTCTTAAACTAGTGACGTCATATTGTCAGGTTTTTCAGGAAACAGAATAAACTCAACCAAATAGAGCTCACTATTAATACAGGCCATGAAGGTGCTGAGGTACAAGCAGGATTATCTTTTAAATTGGGATGTTGACCATTTTAACAGAAGTGAGGAGCATCCTGAGAGCAGACAAGGCAAAAATATAATTTTCCTATAAATGTGACATTAGTTTAAGAGAGTGACGATATGTTATGCAAATTTTGACAAACTATACTTCTGTGGAGCTTCTGAGATTTTACTTGTAAAGCAGGATACTGTAATGATTTATTAAGTACTGAATATTTCACGAAAAACTGATAAAGTCATCGCACAGGGCTGAACCATCTGTTTGGAGTGGACTTTAATATGCAAGCTGGGGATGGATAAGTCCAGCTGAGAGGGTTTCTGTCCTGTTCTAAATGTTCAGTTTGATTTTTAGATTTCTTTTCAATTCCTTGAAGAGTCATTAAATTTGCACTCTGGTTTGTAAAAGGTCTGTAAAATCGTCTGACCTGAGTTTCCTATGCTGGTGTGTGTGTTCTGCTGCTGATATGGAGAACTGGGGCTCCATGTTTGATGCTCTATAAGTTATTATTTATCTATTTTTTAGCAGATATTTCTCTTATTTTTTTACTTTTTTTATTTAATAATGTTTTCCCTCTCACTTCCTAACGTGTGTAATTTGTCTCGGTGTCTCCTCTCAGACCGACTGGAGTCTGACTGTCCTGCACTAAATGTTCAAAACCAGCTCTGAACTCTTCAACAATGAACTATTTTCATAAATGCTCATGTTGCACTTTAATATCGTAGCTCACTAATCACAGACGTCTCAGTGCGACATTCAGCTGGAGACTTTTTAATAGTTGTGCATTAGTTTCCTAACGGGGAGAAGGATTAAGTGTTGTCTGAATAAACTCTGCTCTGCTCCCCTGGAGATACCCGATAACTCTCGCTGGGATTCTTCGATCCACTTAAGTAAAGCTTTTCAACAAGCAGAGTTATCAGTGAGAGTCCACACATCATGCTCACACAGGCCTTACAGGAGGAGGCTGCAGCATCCATCACACCGAGCCTGACCGGAGCCTGATGGCCCTTTACAAATACCTCATTAAGATTCCTCAGGCTGTGGGACATGTTCACGTATGTTTCAGGAGTCTACAACCTGGGCGGCTCAGTTTAAACTTCATTGTCTCAGGAGCAAACTGGTAAGCAGAGTCAGCAGCAAACAGCACTGAAAGTTGAGGGCTGTGCTTTCTGGTCAAAGAGTTTACAGACCTTTCTACCCATTTAGAATCTGAAGATGATTATCATTTTAGAATCAAACAATACATCCAGTTTGAAATGAACCCCTGGGCTGGTGGTCTCCAATGGTCCTTTTCCACCATACAATTCCAGCCCTACTAGACTCTACTCAACTCGGCTCGACTTGGCTCTTCTCGACTCTACTCGGTTTGGTCAGCTTTTCCACTAGCCCGAGTACAGACTCACGTTGGGCGTGGATCTTATAACACAGCTGCGCCAAAGTGCTGCTGTCATCTATAACGTGACACAAACATAATTTTGTACTAACAAATATACCACCGTGGTCTTTAAAGAAAAAATCAAAGCTTTCAAAAGATTTCATTAAAGTAATACAGCGGCTCAATGTTGGCGTAATGACAACGGAGGTAAACAACAGCCTTGTGCTGCATGCATGCGAAGGAAAACGAAGGAGCTGCTTCCTGACATCATCTCTTCCCTGGATCCAGTGAGATCGCTTTAATTTTTTGATTTTTGGGCCTGGTGTACCAGAGATTTTTTGTTGATCAATCAGTCCTCTTTGAACTGGTTTTCCTTTTTGGTTCCCTGTGGATTAATGGACTGATTGGTGCGTAAAGACTCTTGTGGCAGACAGATCGCTCCTGCGCAGAAGAACTTTGATTTAATCAAAAAGACTCTTTAAACTAAACTATCTTTGCTGTTATGTTTTAATTTAAAAATGACTTTTAACTCATTTAGGACTCATGAAGGTGCATTCTAGGCTGGTATTTTGTGTTCATTCAGTCTGGTTCTGTGCCATCGGGTTTAAATGTCATCAAAAACCCGTCGCTGACTTATTTGTTTGCCTCTCGTAAGTGATTTGTACAGAGTCAGAAAGTGAAGCTACGGAGACGACATTCTCTGACCAATGAGTGGCTAGCAGTCCATCAAGGTTACCTTTTAGTATCAGCTCAGCTCGATTGGAACCAGAGCAGAGCAGGTACCAAAAACTGGCGTCTGACGTGTAGCATCAGGCCTGTGGAAACGCAACACAAACCGAGTAGAGGCGAGTAGAGTCGAGTAGAGCAGGTTTAAGGGGATTTGGGAATTAATCTGGTCTAATCTGACAGGTGGGTGTCCTATAGCAGTCTGCAAAAGAGTAAAATGTTCTTTACCTCATCCAAACTTGAATGAAGTAAGGTCGAGTCCAGCCTTTGTTACATGACACACATGAGAAACAAAAGGATCACATTAAATTCATTGCCAAAGATAACTCAGGGGTTACAGAGCATCACCTGACCACGCTGCATAACCATAAGAAAGTGGACAGCATCCAGAACCTCAGCCTCACGCATGAAAGCATTGGGCCTGTGGTCATCTGTGGATCCAGCCAAAGAAAGCCTTCACTCTGAGCTCAGGGTGCTCAGGGTGCTCTGACCCCTCACTCCTCACCAGATGCTGAGTGAGCCTTGCTTCACTCTGCTCTCACTCAGATGAAAAGTACCATTGTTGTGAATTAATGTTCGTGAAGGACGGGGGAGGAACAACCTGCGTACAGGGAGGCAGGGAGGAGGGATCTTGATTTTTACAAACTGCAGACCTCCAGAGCTAAGAGTTTAGAGGAATACCCCTGATAGTTCCCTTTATGAGCGGTTTGAAGTCCTTGTCTTGTAATAATATATAAGACCTGCCGGGGTCATGCGCAGTGAAGCGGCGGCCGTGACCTCGGCCAATTACAGACAGGCATCAGCGAAGCCTCCCCTTTAAGTCTGAATCCCTGACGATGCAGAGTAATTCTCTGCCACTTCAGCGAGTCAGGGGCCAAAATCCTGCAACTCGCTAATGTTTGGCTCCTTTGGAAACTACAGAACATTATAAATCTAGCACAGAGAAACACCTCGGCTTAAAAAAAAAGGAGGCATGTGTCGCTAAATGACCTCGCAGGATTTGACTTTACAGTCCGGGTGAGATGGAAGGGGTGGTGAGATGTGCTTTTTGAACCTGGTTGTTTTTCTTGCAGGCATGTTTCTGGTTTGTGTAACAATTTGTTAATTCAGCTAACACTCTCATAAAGCATGGCTCTTTCACTGTGAAGGTGTTTGCCAAGGAGATGTTGGGTATTATGATTGGAACACACGCTTTGGCCTTTTCCCCCCTTCTCTGCTGTAACAGCCGCTCATTTTCAGCTGAGAGCACCGTCAGCCTGTGATAAAGGTTAAAGTGTGTCTCAGAAACCCACATGCAGCCGTCTGCCCGAACACTTCACACCCCCTCTGTCAGGACACCCAGAGAGTGTGACGAAGCACACGTTCCACTCATTCTGACAGTAAATGTATGATCTCTGTTTTCAATCCTAATCCTGCAGGATTTATTGGTACCTTCATCTGTGTGCATCCTGCTTTTTAACTCACGCAGGAACATGTAAAGGTTTTACAGGGTTCAGTGGACCTTTATTAGCTCCAGCTGCCGGACTTAATACACATTACGAGATTGGAGGATACTCATCTCTGCTTCATTGTGCTACGTCAGCAAGAAGGAGCCGTCAAGTTAGTTTATGTAACAAATAAAAACAGTTATGTTTCTCTGAGATCCAGTCCAAACGCTGCAGTTTAAACACAACAGAAAGAAACAGCTCCACTATTTCTATCACAGAGTTTATGAGAGAAATCCAAACTTGGATTTGAAACGTTAAACTGGAATAAAACTCCAAGCCAATCTCCATTTATTCCCATCAAAAAGCGCACTTACTGTAACTCCTTCTGTTTACTGCTCATACGGAAACAAATCTTTACTTTTATTACTTCACAAAAACTCTACCAGAAACATGTGTTTGAATGTTTGAAACTACAAACACTCTGAGGGTATCATTTCACTTTGACTTGCTCAGAGACTAACAGATACTAGATCATAAACAGATGAAGAATATCTGTTCAAGTTGCTCCTCTCACTCATTTCACCCAGGGCTGATGATTCTGAATGCAGTTCCAGAAATGTCCACTAGGGGCTGTGTCAAAAATATAATCAATCCCTGTTAAGCTGCATAGTAACCCACTGTTTTGTTTTGTTTTCCGATAAAATCTTCAGTGTTTAAGTCGCTTTTACAAAAGGTTGAATCTTGAAAATGGTTAGAGATAAAGGCATACTGTAAATGAGATTTCTTTTTTTTTTAACATTGCTGCTATTCCCCTGATCATTAACGGTGATCTGACCACCGATGCTACACCCGCCATGTCCTCTCTCTCCTGCCACTCCAGGCGAATGAACTTGCTGCTGTAGAAGCAGCGTCACTTTCTATCTCCCTAGATGACTAAACATCTTCATCAAAGGGTGAATGTTCCTCTTCAAAATCTTGGTCAGCTGTTCACCATTGACGAAGTACTTCCTCAACCATGAGCAGACCTCTTGGGGTGATAAGTTTTCTCTTGCTAAAATTTGCTTTCTTGCTCCATGTTATGCTCCTACGTCTCCTCTGCCTGGGGTGGTATCAAATTCTATAAACTCCAAAACTTTGAATAGAATTATGCCCACAAATACTTCAGCAGTTTAAGTAACGGATGTCCGCTATCTCCTGGTGTAAAGTACTAACTGAATGAGGCATCATATTTGCACCTATAGCTTGTTAAATTCAGCAATGTTGCTCGTTGCAAGTTTGCGACTTTGGCACTTAAAGGGTTAAAGGCTAAATAAAAACATGTTTAAACTGTACAAAATCATTTGCTTGTTTTTTGTTTTTTTTTTTTAAATTTATTAGAACACGGTGTGAGGGAGTGAAACTTTAAAAACAACTCCACTGGGATAATGCAACAATTAGCATGACTAAAAGGCAACCAGCATCTTTGGACTTGATCTCTGGAAACCAAAAGGTGATGTTTAATTGAAATTCTCTCTTTTGTACATTGAATGTCTTCTTTTTGTTTTTACATTAAAATGAAGTGTTGTGCTTTTCCATGTTTTAGATATGGGTAAAAAAGTACCAATGCTGGATGTTCAGACTGAGCGTGTGCAGATGTTCAAACCTCTATACTTTCATGTGTTGTAGAAAATTTTTCTTCAAACTTGTCAAAAAATTCTGTTGTAAAAATAGCACCAGATCTTCACCATCTTCAAATCATGTAAATGTAGTACAGTGGCACCAGAGGGACAAAATATGGACTAAAAAAGATCAAGGACAAGGACTTCTAATACTCGAGGACGGCTCTGACTCTAAATCCATCCATTAACTTGTTCCTCCGGCCATGATGAAACAAACGTGTTGTTGTTTGACCAAGAAGGAGCCTCGTGGTTTAGACTCAAACAAGCAAAGATTTTAGTTATTCATGGATCTCTTTCAAGACGTCAGAAGATGGAAAAAGTTTTCTCTGGCCAGGGTGCATCATGTGACCGACCCAGGAGATACTGTTACAGGATTTGGACAGAACTTCAGATCAGCTTCAAAGCTCTGGCTCCTTCTTTGGATGCCTGGGTTCAGAGGTTTACTTCATACATGACTCTTGGTGCTTCATCTTCTCATTTACTCTTCAAAGGGTTGCATCCTTCCATTTTTTTTATGAGATTCTCAGAAATGTAACATCCCCATGATACCTTAATGATAGCGATTCAAGTGATTTGTAGAGAGGAAAAACTCTTCTTTTGGCCAGAGTGCATCATGTGACTGACCCTGAACTTCTGTCCATGATGTGTCCAAATGATCAGACCTGACAGAGTCTGACACATTCTCTGGTCAAACTAAGACAGCTCGTTTATTTCAGTCATCGCTGTGAAGCTTTTTTCCCTCAAAAATCTGAAAGTTTCAAGGTTTTAAAGACTCCTCCAGTATCAACAATGTTTACTGGCATGGATGTGATATTTTTTTAACGTCCACTAAGTGATATCTGGCTCTGCTGTTTTTTGTTTCATTGACAGAGTTTTTGGATGAAACTATGTCTCAAACTTGTCCTGCGTCCCCGATGAAATGAAGGTGTTTCTTTTATTCCTGAACACTCAACACAGACGTGTCCTTCCAAAAACAACCTCCTGGTTGCTCACTTTAATCCTCTCTGTCATCAGCTGTTGGAGGGACTATTTCTCTGGTCGACAGAAGTTCCAACAAAAACTGATGTCAGGGAGATCTATGGATTATCCAAAGGTTCAATGTTCCACTGCTTTGATTTCCACAAAGAAAACAGCTAAATTTCCCAGAATTCTCAGAGATGAATATCTTAAATCCTCAGCACAGCACATGTCTGAGTGAGAAAATATCTGTTTTTTTTTATTTGGGTGAAATAACTATGACCAAGAATTAGAGCTCCAGTCAAAGGGTGGATCTATCTGACTGCTGCCAAAAGCTTTTCATCAACCAGCAATCTGGTGTTCCAGCAGCTACGTGCTGCTTCCAGTTTAACCCACTGACAGAAGAAAGGTCAGGTTTTATTTGAGGACGTGTTCATTCAAAGAAGAATTGTGTTCATTAAACCTATAAGAGCAAATCACAAAGTAGGAGTCGTCTGCACATGTTTAGAAGAGTTTTTATGTGTTCATTCAGGATGAAACTGTACTCTCAGATCATAACAATGAGTGATTAGCGCCTGTACCGACTCCCACAGATGCTTATTCATGAAGTTGCACACTTTGTCTTTGTGTGAAAACAGGGTTTTGTTGTTTGAACGAGTTCCCTCTACTCATCTGTTAGGTCTAAGCACCTAACTTGCTATCAGCTGCTGTGGGTGTCGAAAGAAGCTCCAAGGCACAGATTCTTAGTTAATGCATTTGCAAAAGGGAAGTCTGATCAGAGGTGCATCCAGCACCCTGACTCCCATCAGCTCCGCCGACTTCCCCGTTGTTCAGCTCTTTATTCACAGAGAAATCATCATATGGGCGTG
>RPOG01006706.1:0-22254 GCA_008086565.1 Thalassoma bifasciatum
CTATCTGCACAGCTTTGTCTGACCAGCAGTTTCCCTACAAAGATATCACTTTGGTTTGTAAAGCGGATCGATGTGCGGCGATATGGCTGAACGAAGAGGTAATCCATCATATGTTTGTGCACCAGGACAGAGCTGTCACACTTGTAATTCCTGCTTTGTGTCCATTTTATTTGCCTTCATAATCAGATCTGAAATACTGCGTTTGTGTGTCGATAAAGTTTGGTGCTATTCTGTCCTCGTCTATATTCACGCTGTGCTTTTATATGTTTCCTCCAAACAGCTGTACACACGTAATGGATCATTTCCTTTAACACCAGAGCGCCGTTTACTAAGGGAAAGCAGATTTTCTTTGTTGTTGTTGTTGCATCTTTTGAATAATGTTGAAAGCAGCTCTGTGTCCCTTTTCTAGAAACTCTGTGAGAACAGTGAGGGGAAAGGTTTAAATGTGTTGGGTTGGTGCGACTGTTGCTCCCCCGCTGCACTGACGGGTGTTTGGAACACTGGACTGTTCAGCAACATCTCTGCTCTGCAGGGTTTTAAGCCCTCCGGAGAAAACATATGCTGCAAAAATGTTTTGCGCTGTAGAAAGCGAGCATATTGTGCAGCCAAAGAAATGTGCCAGCCTGTATCAGGATGTGTTGGAGGGAAAAGGGGGAAAATACACAAATTGCCTTTGGTTGGAATCACAGCAGTCTTATTTAACTGAAATTAAATGGTAATGGCAAAGTTATCTCGCCAGAAACAAAGAGTCGTACAACATGAGGCATAAAACAAAATACTTAATGTGAAAACAGAACTTCCTGTTTACTTTGAATGGATGTACAGTCACGAATGAAAGAATTGACAATTTTACACAAATCACAAAAATGGGGCCAGACGAAATTGTTGGCACCCTTTTAGAATTGTGGGTAAATCATTTAATTTCAAGCAGGTGATGCTTGTTTAAACTCAGCTGTGGCAAATAACAGGTGCTGGAAATATAGAAATCACACCTGACACCAGTTAATGTATAAAAGTTGACTGTTGTTTAGCTTTTTTCTTCCATTTTTTTATGTTTTTCCAATGCACATCAAGGAAATAAACACATTTATACCAAAGACATTTGCAATTGCAACAATTTCTGGCAGCATTGATGTATTTTATGGAAAATTACAGGGGTGCTAATACTTTCCTCCGTGATTGTATGTGTATTCCTGTCAAGATATGATAAGCACCCTTTGGCTTTGAGAAGCACAGATCCCCTCTTTGCATGACTCAGTGATTTTTGATAGCAATTAATCAAATTAATCTAGAAAAGGATATACTCCAAGGGATGTTCTGTTTCTCGCTTAAAAAGTGGCATCAAGAAATTCACCCCAGTGGTCCCCCATTCCAAGACCATGAGTTCATCTCTGCCTGTTGCAGTGTCCCCAACCTTTTTTCCTTGTGTACCCCCTCAGCCTTTTTGTCACACCATGAGTCCCCCCTCACAGATGCCAGTTGATAATTTTTCAAAAATAGAATACAACACAACTGATTATGAACTAAATTTTTTTTTATCGACTCACTTTATCGACTTTAAACTCTTAATTATCTAGTATTTTCTTCTTTTCAATTAAATTAGACATAAAAATACATATTTTTTCCTTAAAAATAAATCAGTAATGTCACAGAGTTAATAAACGGGTCAATGACAAAAAGAGGGTCTAAAAACTTATTTTTAAAAGTTCTTTGAAAATGGATAAAAAACATATTTCTGAGAGAAGAATTATGTTTTCTAACAGATTTCAGTAGATGACTGACATTTCAAATATTCAAGGTTCATTACTTTTTATTATTTTTAATTTGAGCACCCGAAAATGTCAGGTGGCGCAACCAAATATATGAAAATATATTTATATGTTCCTGTTATTTTTTCTGTGTGAAAATTATGGGACAAAATTTTTAGAATTTTTTAACAGCTTTAAAATTCTTTTTATTTGCAAAGAATGTTTTATTTAAAAAGGTCCAAGCATAAAATAATGCCACTGTATTTTTAATTTCCATTTACAGTAACTGACATTCAATTTTTAGAGTTTAATTTCTGTGGATACTTGTCAGGACGGTTGCACCACCTGACATTTTGGGGGTTTGAGGTACCAAAACACAGAAAAACATGTTATATTTTAATACTTTAAAGATGTGTTCAAATAACACAGGTTTCATAGAATAAAGAAATACATGTGATGAAATACTCAATTCATGATGGAAGGAAATATTGCACTCGGACACAAAAAAAGGGACGTCACGTCATTGACCCAAACACAAAATCAAAATGGTCAACCTGCCTTAGTTATATATAACTCTTGTAACATTTACCATCAAAAAACTGGAGTTCTGTTGAATAAGTCGTCTTGAAACAAGCATTTAAACTTTAAAAAGGTTTGGTTTCTTTCTTGTGTTTCTTTTCTCTGCCTCCTGAATCTAGAGCGACTGGACATTTCAACCATTTCTCCATATTCACCTGGCTGCAGGTAAGCAGCTGTTTGGAATTTGGTGCCACGAGTTATTGTCTCCCCGAGGAAACTAGTTGTAGTGCACATACAATTTTTTTTTTCTGTGACTGGCTTATCTCAGTGCTCTCAAGTTTGAAATAATTTTTTAAATGTTTTCAAGTACCCCCGCTCCCCACCCCCCCCCCCCCACCCCCCCCCCNTAATGTGCCCACAGACATGTACCCTAGGTTGGGTACGACTGTAGTTGGCCATAAACTGTCCTCATTCAGCTTCTCCTTCTTCTTTGAGCTCTGCCATCCAAGCACCTTAGAAAATACGACAAGCTTTATCTATTCTTTATTTCTTTGGATCCCCATTAGCTGCCATCAGTGCAGCAGCTACTTTTTTCTGATTCTGCTCAATATTAACTTTTTTCCTCGTTTTAAAATGCTTTTTCTTGTATATTTTAACTATCTGCTCCTGGTAAGATTGAAAAATCAACAAGGGGTTTTAACCAATCAGAATCAAGCAGCTTACTCAACACGCCCCACTCTCAGAAGGCCCGTTAGTAAGAAAATGAGATGGCCTGTTGGTTTGGATTTTGTTAGTGTTCATAAATCCAGAAGTTTGGAGGACCCCAGCTCTACAGAGACAGAAAAGTGACTACTATGGTATCTGATGTGTCATAACACCACTTGGGTCACTGGCATTGTATGATGCATGGGTTTTGTAAATCAGCATGGATGTTAAGTTCTTTTGAGCAGTACACATACACCCGCCTTTATTGTCTGTTGTGTCCATATCATTTTCTCTTTCCATCCCTCTCTATCCCTCCCTCTAACTCAACAGTCTCAGCAGACATAAAACAGAAGATTACCAGACAGACTAACCTCTGCAGCCTGTCCAGACATTTCCACATTTTCACATTCATTACTCACATGAGGTAGAGAAAGACACCGACTGTCACGTTGTCCATGGTGCTGATGGAACTTTACATGCAGATAAAGATCTAGCACAGACTTTACATCCCTTTTTAATGTTGTATTCCTTGTGTGTCTATTTTCTTCATCTCTTACTTTGTAGATTTTTTCCTCCTTTGTTTCTTTGTTTTCCTGTTTATTTTACCTCCTGCCTTTGTACATTCCCTCCTTTTTAATTGCACTCATTAGTTTCACCTGTGTCTTTTTGTCACACCTGTGTGTTCAGTCTCTGTGTTTCATTTTTCTTGGACAATTTGACGTCAAAACTCTCGTTGTGCTCTCTATCATTTTCCCTCTGTCTTTTGTTTCCTCATCGTGAGTAATCAAGGCTATTGTGGTAGATTTCATAGTTTGGTCTTTTTGAGTCTTTGTTTATGAAAGTATTTACTGATTTCTCCACCCTATTTGGTTTGTTAATTCATTGGCCCCCATGCTATATAAAACAAACATAAACAGCAACTTCCTGTTTTCCAAATGGGCCCGCCCACTGCCCCATAGACCCCACCAGAGACGCTGCGTATGATGGGCGGGACTAAGCCCAGCATTTATCCAATGACTGTCCAGTTTCACACAGTGGAACAACCCACTCTGAGCTTCACCATAGACCCCCAGAGATGCTCAGCGTCTGTCTGTGTAAATCACTGTGGAGCTGCAGGGATGAATGAGATGGAAGTCGTGTTGGTTTACTGTAATAAGGAGCTGTTTCTGAACAAAAGATGAACACATTCTAGCACATATTTACTCAATGAAATATACACACAGTGGTACATATTTCACCATTTTTTTTTTTTTGTTTTAATTTGAGGGGAAGCTGAGTTTCCCTTGCAGTCTCAGAGCAATCGCCACTGGTTTGGCAGTATTTTGACACAGCAGATGACACCAAGTGATAAGTGTTATTTATTAAATTTGATTTTATGTTTCTATGCAAAGTAAATTGAATCGTGCTCTAGTCTTAAGTGCCACAGATTTCAGAGAAATTCTATTTTAGGCTACTATGTTGTATGTTTGGAGTTGTCATACTGCTGCATCCAAGTTTTATAGTGAAACAGTGTTCATAATAAATGCCATGCATTGCTTTAGCAAACGTATCAGAAATGTATTTCTCTTTAAAGTGTTCAACTTGATTCAGTCAGTTGTTGTTTAATAGAATTTAAATAAACAGCTTGTCCTGAATGTTTGGGCTAAAATAGCTCCCAAATACACAAACATTTGCATTTTAACCCTAGAGAACCTATGGGGTCAAATTTGGCCACCGTTAATTGCTGCTACCCAAAATGAACAAACAAAAAAAAAAAAGTCAAATTTAACTTCAAAAGCCCAGAGTGCCACTTCTGCATAGAGACACCTAGTGGATGAAAACTGAACTGAGATAAGCCAGGGAGATAGAGACAAGCTGGGTGACCACATGCTGTTTTGTTGAGCTGGAAATCTACCCAAACTAAATTGTCATCTCCTCAAACCAGGGGTTGTCATTTTGTGTATTTTTTTGTTAATCTGTTTAGTACAAACTTGCAGAGTACCTGGAAATATTTTTTAGGCTCTTTTTGGAAAAACTAGCGACTCTGAGCTCGCTAAAAAAAACAATGGGCTAAAAATGACCCTTGGGTTCACTGAGTGACTTTGAAGATGGAGAATGGTGACAGTTCTATATGGCTGAAGCCCTGAGACAAAAAAAATTGTGTAATTTTTTTTTCTTTGGAAAATGACTGCTATAAGTTCACTGAACACCAAAATATCAACTTTTTTCACTTTTAACCCTTTATTCTCTAATTTTAGATTTTGGCCAGAGTGTGTTTGTACATTTGAAATACAGTTCTAACATGTAACAAATAAAGCAAAAAAAAAAAAAAAAAAAAAAAAAAAAAAAAAAAAAAAAAAAAAAAAAAAAAAAAAAAAAAAACATGGTTAAATGTACCTTTCTGTTGACTGATTATTTTCCTACATTTAAAATAGTTTGCATTGACAGAATTTGGTATTGTGATTCTTTGAAATGGTACACCTGAAGCCCAAACCTATATTAGAGAATAAAGTGTTAAAATTGAAAAAGTTGATATTTTGGTGTTCAGTGAACTTATAGCAATTATTTAATGCATAGTCCTTAATTTTCCAAAGAAGAAAAGGGTTCTTGGGTTCTCCAGCGTTAAACTTTTAATTTAATATGTGTATAAATTAGAGTTGTCTTGCTTATAGACGAGTAGTTGACTAGTCACAAATAAAACTTGAGACTGGTCGGTGGGGAAATTAGTCAAAATTCCCATATAATATTTACTAAAAAACAAAGGTAAAATTTACACAATAAAATTGAGTGCAAATTGTTACCTCAACTAGGTTGAGTAAATCTATAGGTTGCTTTTTATTTTGTGGAAGTTATTTCTTAAACTTGCTACTTGGAAGTTGTTAAACTTACAAGTTTTCCTCTGTAGTGGGGGTAGTAGTGTAATATACCCCCCGTTGATGATGAGCTTTAAAACTATTGGAAACAAATGGGTGACGCCCAATGGTGTTAACTGTGGTGCTGCACACTCATTTTCTGATATGAGTATTTGATACCACTAATTGTGAAAGCCTTGTATTGGTACTGTAAGTAGAAACAAGCTGTTTTACTTATAATCTGTGTGAGGCAAAACTCAAAGAGCTAGTCAGGTACTTCAGTCATTGTCTGAGGAGTGCCAAGCAATCACATTGAGCAACCTTGGCTGAGTGAAGCAAACAAGTCATTGTAGAAAGCAAAAGAGGGGGGAAAAATTCTAAATGTGATACAAATCTTTTTTTTTTAGTATTTCACAGGGCACAGTAGGTTTACAACACTGGTTTATGTTGAGATAAACATCAACTATCACACACCATCATTTCCTATTTTTGCAAAGATATGGAAAAAAAAATACTTAAGAGACATTATGATTTATGTTTGCTTTATTGAAGCTGGAAATGAAAAGATCATCCCAGAACTGTGAGGTTTATTATGCCACCATTTATAACCCGAATAACCATCAAACACTGTCCCCAGTATTGTGTCGTAAAAAGCATCATATCCACCGAGTGACATTGAAAGAGAGTTCATTTTAGGGGCAGAAGCTTCTGCAACGCTGAGACTACTCAATGCAAGTGTTTCCATAGGAACAGTGACTAAAGTGACACTTTCATTTAGATCTGTGTGAGCGACATCGGTGAATAAGGACAGAAACCGTGGTTCACTGCGCACATTTGATGGCCATGATGTTCCAGCATTAGCGTGATGTATAAGAGAAACAGGAGAGCGAGCTGTTCCCAGGTATGCAGAGGAAGAGGAGCCTAATGCAGCTGTCGACAATAACTTAGAGTGTGACACTATAGAGCGCACACCCACGGGGGAAAAGGTCTGCATGCTTTATGGGTCGCTCTGTTTTGCAAAAGGTGCTTTTCACCAACATCTTTGGGTCCACGTGATGTCACAACGTTCGCCTGCTCTCGCCTGGATGGCAGAGGGAACATGTCACTGACTGAACAAATGACTCATTCACAGTATCTACATATACAAATATGGTTCTCTCTTGTTGTGCAGTGGAGTGTAGTAACAGGTAAGACAAGCCATGTATAACAGGTGAAAAGAAATGGAAAGAAGGCAGCGGTGGATTGCAGACAAACAACAGATGAATCAACATCTATTAATGTTGACTAGCTTCTACACTAACTGGTTTCTGTAACCCAGCAGTTGTATTTACAGCATGAGACATCACCTACTTCAGTCAAAGGAATTCTCACAAATTCCCAAACGTATGATCAGATTTTCAGTTGGGCTGGGACTCGATTAAAAAAATTATATAAGGGGCGCAAATGGCCTACTGTACCAGGTCGCTCACCATGAGGTTCACCCTCAACCGGGTGGCTCGACCTGTGGCCTGTTTCCCGCATGTCACTCCCCACTCTCTCCCCCTTTCTATTTTTCATCATTGTATATTGTTGTACGGCGATCCATCTGGGGAGGGGCTGTTGCCGATTATTTTCTTTGATTCATGTAAATCAGCTGTAACTGCGATGTTTTGCATTGCTTTGAAAATGACAATAAAAACGTGATAAAAAAAAAGGACAGGTTGGGACTTATAAACAGACTGATAGGTTTCATTTGCATCTACACCTTTGTTAACTGGCTGTGAATTGGTGGTAGAATCTCCTACAAACATTTTCCTCCACTCTTAATTTTTCTATTTAAACAGTTTTTGGGATTAAGTGAATTATTGTAAGACTCAGAAACAGTCCATTAACTTGTGAACCAGCAGCTTGAACTAACACACTGCAAAAACTGAAATCAAAGCAAGTCATTATGTCTTTTTTGTGGTGAAAAATTGTCGTATTTGTTATTATTATTATTGTTTATTCATTTATTTATTTTATTGTAGCCACATTCCCCAGACCAGGTCATAAAAATGTCTTATTTCAAGTTATTTAAGGTAAAAAATAAGGTCTAAATTGCTTGTAACAAGTAAAAAAAGAATCTGCCAATGAGATAAGAAAAATTCACTTGTAAAGTTTCTTAAAATAAGAAAGATGTTTTAATACAAGAAACCTTTTTCTTTTTCCAACTCCTTACAAGCAATTGAGAACTCATTCTTGTCTTTAACCCTCTGATGCATAATTTATGAAAGTCAGTGTCAGGATTTTTCCCTTGAGTTTTATATTTGTCTTTTATTTTATTTTATTATTATTCTATTTTATTTATTATTATTATTTTATTATTATATTACTTTATTTTATTAGTTTTTTTGATTAGAGTTTTTTTATTTTTATCTATTTATTTCTTTTATTTATATGAGTTTTTTATTTGTTTTTTTATTTTTATTTATTTGAGGTTTTTATTTTTATTTATTTATTTATTTTATTTATATGAGTTTTTTATTTGTTTTTTTATTTTTATTTATTTGAGGTTTTTATTTTTATTTATTTATTTATTATGTGGCATGAAAAAATGTTTTCCATTTTTTCTTTTCAAATATTTGTAACTGAGCATTCAACATAAAACAATGTGAGCTTAATGTAAATATGGCTTTTTTTTGGTAATTTCATAAATAATCTTTTTTTTTTTTTATGCTTTGCAAAACATTTTTACTCTCTTTCATCTCTTTCACCATTTTAACACTGAATAATTTACAGTTTATAAGCTTTTTCACCCTCAAATGTTGTCTACAACTTTTAAAAAATATATGTTTAGAAAAAAAAAAAAAAAAAAAGTTCTGGCCCTAAGAAGAATAAAAATATCCTGACACAGGGTAATGTAAATTTCCACCACATGAAACATTGAATTAAGGAGTGAATAACTTTTGAATGCGTGTCCACTGTAGTGACCACTATGCACCACAGGGTTAAATAACTTGAAATAAGACATTTTCCTGGGCTTATCAGTTGAATATAACTCATATCAAGAATAATAAGACAATTTTTACTAAAAAATTAGACATACTAACTTGCTTAAATTTCAGTTTTTGCAGTGCAGCTCGTGGTGAAGCCAGAGGATCTTCAGTCAGGAGCCAAATGTCTGTTAGTAAAAGGAAAAATTTGGAGAAAAAAACACACTGTGTTAATTACACATCATAAGTTCAGGCTTTTTTTAAAAGGGATAATTAGAGTTGGAAAAGCTTCACACTGTTTTATGTTCGATGAATTTGTGTATGTTTTCCTGCACACCTCAGTTTATTTGTGTCTGTACATTTGTGCATTAGTCTGCTGTGGCTCAGTGAAGCGGCGCTGTGTTGTTTCGTCAACACAACTCAAACTTCTGATGGTCCATATGAGGATATGAAGGGACGCCACTGTGTGCTCAGATCCAGCGTGGTGTTTCAGCTGTGCAGCCCATTAGGAAGCCTTTAATTTCTCACTGCGGAGCTCAGTCTGATCCACAGAGCCCCGTGGAGCTATAAAATGTTGATTTATTCCCTCTCCTACTGCTCTGCACATTGAGCCTGGAGAGAAGCTAATGATGTAGTGCTGCAGCTATTTAAACCACTGTTTCAACACTGCTTTAAATATGGAAGGGGAAGTAAGAAATTAGCATCACTTTTTGCTGCTGTGATTCCAGCCTGCCGGGCTGATCGCAGACACGGTGACTTGCAGTTCTGCCGCGCTCTTTAGACGAGCAAAGACAAATGGTTGAGTCAAAGAGAAAAGTTTAGTTTGGAGGGGAAATTTAATCAAAAAGAATGACTTCATCTGCAAAACATGAGAATGAAGTTTTATGAGCACTGCCATGTTCATCAATTTAAGAATAGGTTTCAGCTCCACTTGTGAATTAAATGTTTGACTCCGGAGACTATCAGTTTCCTGTTTGGATGCACGATTATCTTCTGTGGACATTATTTTGAATTCAGGAAAATAAAACAAGTATCCTTTCTCTAAATGAACCATGGTATCATTTCAAACCAAGCTGTGTGTAATGCATCATGTCCTCAAAGAAGTATTGTTTTTGTTTATGGTAAATATATTCTGTCATGTTTTATTGTGACTGCAGATGTACTCAGACTTCCAATAACAGAACAAACTCTTGTTTTGACTCCTTAACTCAAAGTGCACTTTAATTCAGTTTTATAAATTAATGTATACTATCTGTTTATTTAGCTCCTAACAGACATATTGACCAAACCCAATGAGTTTGATTCTTTGAGGTCTCTGTGGGTCTTTATTGGGCGGCAAAAATATTTTGTTTTTGGTGCTGTATTGGTTTAAAAGTGCCCTTGTACGCAAAATCCACTTTTACATGGGTTACTAACAAAAATATGGGTTTCCAGGTGTGTCTTCGACCCCCTCTAATATTTGAAAAATCCATCTTCTTCTCTCTTCACTCGCTCCCTTTTTCTGAAAATGTCTCCTTAAGCAGCTGTTTTGAAATCAAGCTGGTTTTGACATCACCACACCAGAACAAAGTGACGCAACCACATCTGCCAGTTGCTCCACCTCCTCCTCCTCCCTCCTGTAGCTTCCTCTGAGGAACTACACAGTCAACATCAAATATATGGATTAACCTCCTCATGTGCACTAGATATCAGCTGCACAGGAATCAGCCAGTCTTCTGAGTTCTTGTGATAGAAATGACACTTCAGGAGTCAAGACTCAGTTGAGATTTACTTTGATCTTGGACTTAATCATGCAGATAAAACTGCTTTGTTTGTGCACCATCACTGTTACATTGTCTCAGAAATTCAACACGGATGTTTAAGTGTTTTAATCGGCACAAGGGAAACACCTGTGAAGTAACAACAGAGCCGTGATCTTACTTTAATTCTGTCGTCTTAGTTAACCTTCTACTTTTTAGAAAGGTTATTATTATATTATTATAGAAAGGTTTTTGTGTTACCATTCATATTTTCTGACAAAAGGGCAAAAAAATCGGAAATTGTGCTAGAGGGTTGTAAACTTTTAGGCACAACTGTATGTCCTGTATGCAGTTACCTTGTCCTTTCAGTCTTTTTGAGATTGCATGTGTCATGAGATTACTCTTAACATTCAGTATTCTTACATCCATGTTTGCAATGCAGGAAAACAGTTGAGTTCCCTTTAAGAGAATAAATATGGATAAGATGGGCCTGGTGTAGTGAAGCCCAAAACAGCAAAAACAAAGCCAAGGACCAGTGTGTTTGACAAAAATCAAAACAACTTTATCATCTTAAATCAAACTAATATCTGGAGACAGAACTTTTCAACATTACATATCTCTTTTTATATTATTTCTAAATCCTCCTTGCCACTCGAACAATCAAATACCTGTTTATTTCACAGCAAAAACAGAAATCCAAGCAAGTCATTATGTCTAACTTGTAGTAAAAATTGTCGTAATGTTCTTAATTTGAGCCACATTCACCAGACCAGGTCATAAAAATGTCTTATTTCAAGTTTTTTAAGACAAAAATGAGGTGTAAATTGCTTGTAACAAGTCAAAAAAATCAGCCAATGGGATAAGACGAATTCGCCCGGGGAAGTTTCTTGAAATTAGAAAGATGTCTTAAAACAAGAATCTTTTATCTTATCCCATTGGCAGATTTTTTTTTTTTACTTGTTACAAGCAATTGATGCCTCATTTTTGTCTTTAAAAACTTGAAATGAGACATTTTTATGACCTTGTCTAGTAAATGTGGCTCAAATCAAGAATAGTAAGACAAATTGTACTAAAAATAAGACATAATGACTTGCTTAGATTTCAGTTTTTGCTGTGTTCAAACACACACACAAACACTCACAAAGGTTAAGCTTGGCCCACTTTGATAACATGAAGTTGCTGTAAAAGAATTGTAGCTTTGCTGGTCTGCAGACTCTGTCCTGACCTGATTGGTCCTGCATGCAGACTCTGCCTGATTAAGATTCATGAGGTTCGAGACAGGGAGGGCAAATTACCAGCACCGTTCCTTACAGCTTGAAAAATTAGACTTTGCATAAAGCTCTGGTGTTGAAGACTCAGAGCAGTGAACTTGCTCATGGTTTCACACTGAGCAAGATGAAAAGAAGCTGTGGCTTCAAAATCAAAACACCTGATTTGCACACAATCTTTTACTCATTAGTTTAAGGAAACAGTAACTCAGCAGACTTATTGGACACATGGGACGTCTAACTGAAGTCTGAGAAGTTCGAGTCGGAGTGAGGCCAGAAAGTAAAAGTGTAAACATGATTACAAATAATGCAATTTAAAAAATGAATCAGGGGTAAAAACTTAAAGAAGTTACAGTGGTAAGAACAAACTTCCTTTAACAGACAGAAACCTCCAGCAGAACCAGACTCATTTTAGAGAGACATCTGCTGAGACCGTGTGGGAATCTGTTGTCTTGGCAACTAGCCACAAGCCTTTAGCCCATCTATAGCTCCAGTTTCTATATTCAGCGCAGACAGTTTCTTACATCCCAGATAAAAACTACTCACAAACAGCAGCTGTCAATCATCAGTTTTTAATGTCCGATGACTTGAGCACAATTCAGCCATTCACAATTTCTTCATACCAAGTGGTAGGTGGAACAGGGGCCTTAAAGAGACAGCAGCCATAATAAAGCAGTTCAGATGGAGAGTTAAATCTGTGTTTTCTAGAACATTGGTGTGAGCAAAGAGTTTTTGGGCATCTCAGCCTTGAAGTTACTCAGTTAAATGGAGCTGTGAGAACAACGTGGAAAAGCTATTGGACGTGACAAACATTTCTACGAGGTGTAATAATTCTCTAAAGTTGAACCCCCTCTCATCTGGAATGCATGAGGAGACAGAGATTTTGACCAATACCGCAGCCAGTGACCAGGGCACTGGTGTCCAGCTGCACAAGAAAGCCACTGACATTGTTGTGGACTTTTTTAGTTAGAGTAAGTAGTTTACCCTTCTGAAGTTGATCCTTAGATAATCTTACATAGAGATGCCAGCTATCACATACTTCAGCCTGCTGTCTTCTGGAGTAAACAGGACCATAAACAAACCTGGTGTTTTGAACATCTTTGATAGACTGTGGTCGTTACATAGCCTATAGGTTACATTGCAGGTCAACTTAAACCTGCCTGGCAACTGAAGAAAAGCTCCCTGTGTCTCCTATTTGAAGGTTGCACCAACTGGACATGAGCTGAACAACAGCTTTCCAGACACTGAAGATTACAATAAACAGCTCTGTAATAGTTGAACACGTTTTGAAAATCCAAACAGATTCTATGTAATTCTCTAAATTCCAAATTCACACTGTCAAATTTGGTGACATTCATCTGACTTCATTGACACTCCATAGTAAGAGGCAATACCAGATATTATCTTTAACCATCCTCATTGATTGGATGGGATCCTGACAGCTAATAACCACTGGGTTTAAAAGGACGCTACACAGTCTAATGCTACAGGGTTTTTCGAAGATTCTTGTGGGCTATTTAAGTAGGGACATTTTTGGGAGTGTTTTGTTGGGGTTTCTGAGGAGATGGAGAAGTTTTGTTGGGAGAAGGGATGAGGTTTTTTTTTTCTTAAGGTTTTTGTTAGGAGGTTTGGGAAGGATTTTGTTGAATAAAGTTTTTCCTGGTGTTACGGCTGCCGCCGTGCTCCTCCCTGCAGGGGTACTCTAATCATATTTGGGTGTCTTGTGAGCGTGGGAGTGAATGGGAGTGACGGGTGGATGGGAGCATCGGTGTGTGTGTGTTGGTCCCCGCCTCTAGGTAACTTGCTTGGGCGTCCGGCTGGAACCCCTGGACCAATCAGGAGAGGCAGCATAAAGGAGGCTGCGGTCGGCGATCGGGGGCAGACACTTCCCTTAGAATCTTTGTCAGGCTGTGGTTTTGTGTGTGAGACACCGCGTGCTCCCTTTGTAAAACTTGTGAGCTTGTTGTATTAGAGATCATTCTTTAATTTCCCTTGGTTCGGGTTATGATCCAAACATTTTGAAAGCTAGATTATTGCTTCAGTTCTGTAAAATTTTGCAACACCTAATTTTCTCTTGCAATAAATAATTTAGTTTTCCAACACAAACGGGACTGTTATGTTACTTCCCTTTACCCTAAGAGCCAGGTCGTAACACCTTGATTCAAGCTGAAGGGACTCTCCCGCTGTTTTGAACTCCTCTTTTCTTCATTTTTTCATGGTTAAACCTCTTAGAATTAGGAGACTGAGGACAAGAAAATATGCAGTTGAAATGGGAGGGTCCCCCCCACCTTGTATTAAAGTAACAGATGCCACAAATCACAAGAGAGCCTGAAAATTCAACAACACCAACACCAACCCGCTGTGTGGTGACAGGCTCACCGGTACAGAGTGGGCCGGGTCTCATGAACCGTGTAACGACTTAACTACTGTTTCACCCCTTGTCCCTCTGCTGCCCTGCATCTTTTACCCTGGACAAAGATACATCATCCCTACGATGTGTATATGTCCAACTTTAGGTGATGTAATGCGTTAGAATGGCATCCAGCTGTTGACAAATGAACAAACTCCTGCTTCCGACCACAAAACCTTGAAGTAGCTTGAATGTGTTAAAGTGAAGTAAAGATGGGCTTGTCAAACATTGGTGAAGCGTTTCATCAGACTGAATTCCAATTCCTTTCTTAACCCTCAAGCTCAACCCTCAATCTTAGTAGCCCTCAAAACCAAGTGTTGAGGGCTATCTTGTGACTTAGAAATGGGACACCCCTTAAATGCAGATACATCTTCAGACTGTGGGGGGCAGCATTATGCCAAAGCAGCGTTCAGTCTTTCAATTCAGAAGAAGAAGAAGAAGAAGGAGGAGGAAGCATTTACAGGATAAATGTTCTGCAACAATGAGGTAAATAACCCATAAAATGGGTCTAAACTAAGATAAAACAATGGTTTTCGTAATATTTATACCTCCATTAAAAAAGAAAATTCATTTGTAGCTCGTCTTCTTTGACGACATGTTTATCTGCTGAAATGCGCAATGCATTCTGGGTGTCCCTTAGTCCCAAGGGTGGTGTCGGAAAATCTCAATATTGAGGGAGATACAGCCCTCAGTCTTACCCCTCAACCTTAACTTTCTGAGAATCGGGACAGCACTTGCACTTCGCGGGAGCGCGCATTTTGAGATTGAGGGTTAAGATTGAGGGTTAAGACAGGAATTGGAATTCACCCTAAGACTCACCTGAGGATTTCCTATAGACAACCAGCTAAAGTTCAGCTCAGAATTCAAGTAACAAAGGAAGAAAATGTTAAGATAGCACAAAACAACCTGAATTATGATAGTGTTTGTCTTCTTCTGCAGCTAAAGGCTTCTCTTCTTATTAAGTATTCTTGTTTGTTGAAACCTGGTATTGAGTCTGGAGACCAGCCTGTCCTCTGTTGTTACGACTCTTTCTTCCTCTGGGTTCCTCTACTGAAATAAATCTCTGTTAAAATTCCAGACATTGACCAGAGGTGATAACCGCTCCACATGGCATTGAAATTCCCCTCAGCCTGCGTTTCTCCAGAGATTTATCCCCTTGTTCATGCTGTATTTACAGAGACAGCAGGCTATCAGACAGTAAACTGCTGTGAGCAATCAAGACCACGGCTAAGTTTGTCCAGCAACTTGTGTTGAATTTAATCCAGAAAGTGGCCTCCAGGAATGGAAAACCAACTCTGATTGCTTTTGAAACGTTTGAAACGTTGCTTTTCCATTAAAATCATTTCTACACCTTCAATAAATTGAAAATTGAAGACTATAACCTTAAAAAATAACCTTTTTTTTCCCAGGAATAACAGACACAAGGAATGCATTAACCAATTTTATTTCACATAAATGTCAGAAACAAAAGGCAAACCATGTTCCCTCCCCCTTTTGTTTTACTTCTTTGTTTCCTCTCTTTGCCTATTAAAAACTCGATTAAAAAATGAAAAGCTCCGGTGCTCACAAGTCATTATGGTTTGAGGAAAATATTACTGATTGAAGTATGTTGGCACTTCCAGGTCCAGATAATTCCACAGAAAGAGATCGGTCATGATTGACAAATCAGAGAGAAACATTTTTCCGTGCCACGAGTGAAAAGAAAAAAGATGACGGGCTGGGAGACTTGACCTTGCAGCTGCACAGAATGACTACATACTTATCTCTGTAGAGCCTCTGGAAACAACACAGAGCCTGGAGATACCACCACACACACACACACACACACATGCACACACACATAATGAACCCTCTTACAGATCAAATGAAGCCTATTACTATCTTCAGATAAGAGCCTCGGCTATAAATGTTAGGACATGAGGAAAAGAGAAAACTAGCCATCAGCAGTTGATTAACTTGTGCTCCGGGCAACTGAAAAAAAAAAAAAAAAAAAAACCTGCATCATATGGTTCACAGGTCTCCTGATGTGGTGAGTGTGAATCTATGAGTGTGCAATTACACAGACAGGTGACTAATAGGCCTTTGCAGCTACAGGGCTTTAACAACCTGTGATCTAAGGTTTCGTTTGTGGCTCTCTTCCCTGCATCCGCCTCTTCTCTCTGAGGGTTGAAGATACAATAAGGACAAGGAACAACCTTTTACTGCAACATTTTCTGACTCCAGAGCAGTGTGTGATAGCAGCTTGGTCAGCACGCAACCTACACTTCAAATAAATGATCCACTTCTAGTCTCAGTTACCTACCGTGATAGTGCAGACCTCATATTACTTTGGTTGGTGTGTTATTACCACTGTAAACCCAGGAATTTGTATTTTCCAGTGATACATGGTTCATTACAACAATCACAAACATGTGATGTAGACCAATAATGAAACAATGGAAATATTGCCAAATGCTTAATAGATGTAATTTCTCAAATTTCTGTCCAAGTCTAACAGAAGGACTGAAACACTGTGACTTTTTGCAACAACTGGACTCTCAGGTTCAATGCATGCCATCACTTTACAAATGTATAATATACTTTAACACTTTATAAAACTGTGTAATTCCCTTTAGAAATATGTGCAATATTATAAATATCATGTGTATCATGTAAATAAGAGATTGTATATTATCATGATTGTTATAAATTACTGCCTCTATTATTATTATTATTATTATTATTATTATTATTATTATTATGATTGTTATTATTATTATTATTATTATGGTTGTTATTATTATTATTATTATTATTATTATTATTATTATTATTATTATTATGTTCCTATGCACATTCAGAATCCCTTTCAGGTACACACAGTATACTTGAATACATCTTAAAGCTCTATTTATTTTTAACTTTGTTTCCGTATATATATATATATATATATATATATATATATATATATATATATATATATATATATATATATATATATATAAATATATATATTTTTTTTTTAATTTTATCAATATTATTTTTAACAGTGTTGACTCTTTTGAATGCCTATTGTGTATGTGTACAGTGCTGTGAATTGTGATGGAGATATCAATTTCCCTGATGGACACACCTATAGGGGTCAATAAAAGCACTTTGCGGGTGAAACAGCTTATAAACTATGAATTATTCAGAGTTAAAATGGATGAAAGAGAGTTAAAAAGTTTTGCAAAACACTAAAAAAAAAGATTATTCATGAAATTACCAAAGAAAAAAAAAAGAAGTCAAACATAGAAAAAAGGTCATATTTCCATTAAGTTCACACTGTTTTATGTTGAATGCTCAGTTACAAATATTTGAAAAAAAAAATTGGAACACTTTTTGTCATGCCTTAATACAAATAAAAACACTCAAAGGAAAAATCCTGACACTGACTTTCATAATTCATGCATCAGAGGGTTAAAAAAAAGTATTAACAGCATTTCATTTCAGTGTTCAAACCATTTAGGAGATCCTTATGTGATGACTAACTCATTTCAGTGATTCTCTTTGACATCCAGTTTCCATTTCAGACATTGCTTTACAGAGATTCAGGAATTTCTACAGCATACAAATATGTAAAGGTTTGAAAATCAGCTCATTTTTGTTCAGAACATCCTGTAACGTTTATTTTATATCCATGTTTAAAATATGGGAGTGCAGAGTACCCCCTCTTTAAAGTACTTTAACCAACCATCCATTAAACATGAAGGCATCTAAGTTACTCCACGTACAGACAAAGTGTTCATCTGGAAAAAATCAAACAGCTGTTCAGCTCCATCCCTCCACATGTTTTTCCAGGTGGACTGTGATGAAGTTTGTGCCTTAAAGCCTTCGAGAGACAGCAGCTGATATGAGGCATTTTCTGACAGAGGGTGAAATTCAGCCAGCACCCCGCCTGTGTGAAACCGGCCTTTTAGCTCAGGAGCAAATCTTACAGCTGGTTATTTTCTGTCACAGCAGCAAAGAGAGAGAGATGAGCAGATCCTCACACGTCCTTCAGGGCAGCAGGATGGGAGGTTGTTTGAAATCCGTCTCTCTTTTTCACTTCGTCCTGTCAACCTGCTGCCAGCTGAAGATCTCCTACTAAACTGAGGTTATGTGTCGTTTGTCATCTTTATGATAGATATAAGATTACTGCGGGACCTTTGTGACACTCTCTTTAACCCCTTAGCATCCACCTAATTCTGTCCTATATACCATGTTATTTCAGAGCGTATAACTGTAGAACCAAAAGGTCAAAATTCATCAGTGATACCACATTTAAGATTAAAGATTCCAGTTTCAGAAAATGTCATGATTTTGTATGTGGCTAAAGTCCACATCAGGATAAATGCAGCTGAATAACCAATTTTGGAACGTCATTAACTTCAAGATGCATCATGCCGGACGTAGGACATACACCACATCACTTCTACACCTTGTCATCTACATCTTGGGGAAATTTGAGCTTTCTAGGTAAAATCATGTAGGAGTTTGAGAGTTTTTAGTCTCAGGTGAGCCAACACAGCAGATGCGTTTTCATTTACCACAGTCCAGTCTGACGACTTCGCGCAAACAAAACCAGCTGCATCAGTGCTCAGTGTCTTCTCTGTGGTCAACTTTGTTCTCTCTGTGAAAAAGGTTAGAAAAAAATTGTGAAATTGTTGTACTGCTCCTGTTAGGCACATATGTATGAAGGATTACGCGCTGCAAAAAAAAAAAAATTAAATTTTTTTTGGCAGTCAATCTAGCTACAGCAAGTTTCGTGTGAATGGTAAGGCTATTGGTTACTTTAGGTGTGATTTTCAGGGCTGACAGCCGAGAAACAGCCTGTTAAGAAGCTTTTTCATGAGCTCACACTGCTAGTGCGTCAGGCAGAGAGCCCTTCCTGTATAAATCAGGCTCTCCTGGCATCAAATCTCCATGTATCGAGATGGGGTTACTTCTGTATTGTAGCCAGAAGTCTGAGGAAAACACACACACCCTATTTTTCAGGTTCACATTGAGGAGGAAATGCTATAAGACTGTGAAGCGAGATGAGAACAGACATGACAGACAGACAAATCACGAACTTTACAGGAGAAATTTCATCACTTGGAATAATTTGATGAAGCAACACTTTTGATATGTTTGAAGTCTGGATTCCTCCTGTGGAAAGGAGAGTGAATATTCAGGGTACAGGCTATGGACGTGACGTAATGACCTCAGACAGGTAGGACCTCCCCTTTGTTGTGATCGCCATCTGAGTGATTCTTTCACGAATTACATTTTGTTGGTGAAGAAAACTGTAAAACAAACTTCGTGGTAAAGAATCTAGGCTTTCTAATGCTAATTCCAGTGTTTGACAAAGGCGTTAGTGTTGATACTTTAATGACGTCAGGGGAATAGCAAAGGCATCGCTGACAACCTGGTGGAGGTAAAGAGGTTAACATCTTTAAAACTCCATTTCAGAGAAATGTTGTGATGGAATGGGGAAAAAGTAGTTCACCTTACACATTAAGTTGTCTTAAACTTTAAACTTTTCTTGTATAATGTTGAAATAATTTTGAGTTGAATACTAAACACCTGTATTATCTGATTCGACAACAAAAATCTGTTTGGTTTTTATTTCCCCGTCTTGCTCCAGCCTTTGTGAGTTTGGTGTTTTTCAAGTGTTGAAACTTTGACCTTCAGTTTCTACAAAGATCTTACTGCAGGTCTCATCTGAAGCAGAGAGACTCTGACTAGAACTCGACCTCTCCTCAGGTACCACTTCAGTCTGTTACGAGTGGTATCAGGTGTTCCAGGCCAAAATGTCATCACTTGTGGAATGAAGTTATTTCTTTAGATTCAAAAGAAACATGCTCACTACGGCACCGTCTACAGAAAAGCGCAATTCAACTTTTTCAAAAGTCCCAGGAGCATCACAGATGATATTAGCTGCTGTCGTTTTCATCCTCTCATCCCAAACTTGGTGGGAGGTCAAGTATCCGCTGGGTGTATCCGTTTGATAGAGGTAAATAGGAGTACATGTGCTTTGCTGTTAACGAAAATTGGTTTATTGGCAGAACAATGGCAAAACTTGGAGACATTAAATGATAAAATCAGTGAACATGGGAAGAGTGAGTCAAATTTTAAATGAATAAGTGATGGGGACAAAAATGAGACGTGTTGCAGTACAGTGAAAGAAAAAAAAGCAAGTAAGTGAAGAATACACCAGGGCTGCGTCTTATTTGTGCTTAATTCCATCCTTCCTTCCTCTACTTGCGTCGCTCACTTGCGTCTTAGTCCCGCCCACCAGAGACGCACGAGAGAGACGCGAGGAAATGAAGAGAGGAGCGAGGATACGAGGAGATTTGTTTTAAGGCAAATGAGACGTCCTCTCCTTCAGGGGCATTTCATGACTGCGTTAGCTGATCAGGATCATCTGTCATTCAGCTCTAACAGCTGTTTGTGTGTCTGCACATGTTCTGTAATGACTCTAATAAAATATAAACAGTAACAGAGCTTTAACTGATTTTTTTAACCTGTTTAACAAACACTTTCACATGAAGAAAACCTGAGCTCTGTTTATTCTGTGTCCAGTTAAGAAGCGCACAGATCGCTTTGGGGGGTAAAATGTGTCACCATCGGATTATTCATGAATTATTTATCCTTATCCTAGAAAGGGAAAGGAGACAGGAATTTATATACAAATAAACAAACACATTGTTGATGTCTTAAATCTTCTCTTTTCTCTTATTTAATTTGTTTTAACTTTTGTTTTTTTCATTTTCTGATGTTTTTCTTCTCCATTTTGGTGGTGGTTTTAGCCTTAATAGATTTATATATATATATATATATATATATATATATATATATATATATATATATATATATATATATATATATATATATATATATATATATATATATATATATATATATATATATATATATATATATATATATATATATATATATATATATATGTATATATATATATATATATATATATATATATACATAGTTGCTGTTTTAACCCTTGCTCTTCCTTACACTTGGAAGTTGGGACAAAGGTGATTCCTGTGTATGACTTCCTGTCACCCTCAATATGTATTTTCTAAACTGACTAAGAGGCAACATCAGGTTTAGAAAAAAGGATGCCTATGTGTATGGAGTTAAAACAGTGTCAAAATTCACAAATTCACACAGAAGGATCCACAAACACACAGACAAATCCACAAATGCACAGAGAGCGACACGCAAATGCACTGACAGATATATTTCGCTGTGAACCCCGCTGCATTTGTGTGTGGATTTTGACACTCCCCTGATGCGCTCCGATTCACAAATGCACAGACCAATGTCTGTAGCCAATCAGATGTCTCCCTCCTATTCAGCCAATCACAGCAGCGCAGCTTCGAGGGTTTGTTTCAGTGTGATCGTTTAGCGTTGTATCTGCGCATTGACCTTTGGTCTGAAACGCTAGCTTCCATTAAAAGTTCTCCAAAACATTGATGTGAGAAAAAAAAAAAGGAACGTTTGAGCTTTAAACTTCTTAAAGCTACTTGTAGAGAATAAAAAAGGCAATACATCCCCTCTTTAAAACAAAAATGCATTTCGAATTTTTATCCTGCTAACCTGTCTTGATCGATAAATTAGCTTATCAGAAACAAAGAAAATCAGCCACTTCAAATGTATTAGTCTTAACCAAACAATGAGACAGTCAAACTTCTCTGTAACTTAGATCTTTATTTTGGAAGATATACATATTCAGTCAAACAATATTTAACAATATCGACAAACGCTACAGTATAATACTGAATAACTGACACTACAGGCTGATAAATATTAAGTTAACCTCAGTAAAAATACATAAACAATCTCAGCATTCAGAACAGCAACAGGAGCAGGCTAAGAGCCGCCTCTCTCCCCCTCAAAAACCTCTGCTCCACCTTCATTTGGTTCTCTGATAAAACATGACAGTGAGGAGCTGAGGATGTGTGATAACGAGAACACCCCAGCTTGTGCCTCTGATGCAATCACTAAATTCACATTTGTGGCTTCAGCTTTGATGATAACATTCAAGTCACAGATAACTGCCATGGCGAGAAAAAAGACA
>RPOG01006708.1:0-22248 GCA_008086565.1 Thalassoma bifasciatum
CGGCTGTCATGAAAACCTTCAGACACAGCTACACGGAGACAGCTCCACAGCACCTGTTCACCTGCAGTACACCCACTGATTGCTTGGGTTTCTGCTCAGGCTCCTGTCTTTACTGCACAAATGCTCCCTTACATATTTCCAAAGTGGCACAGATTAAATTTTATATACAGTGTGACCTCAGTGGAAGCAGTTTTTTGTCACTGCTTCACAGCTTCTTCCATCTGGAGTCTGGCACTTAAAAAGTTTTGGGTTCACCGTCTTAAAACAGTTTTAAAGTTACTGAATGATAAAATGAAAAAAGCATTCACCTGTGCCAAACTTTACCCTCAGACTCAGGACAAAGCAGACTCGCCTCTCTCTCTCTTTCTGTGTGACTTCTCAAGGCTTATGTAAATGCTGCAGCCGTGTTAGCAGATGTCCGCTGCTTCATGAGCCTGAAATGATTCAGGTTTTTTGCAGCTGCTTAATTATTCGGCAGTCCAGGCAGTGAAGGCGTGTTTGGCATATTACTCTGACATGTGGTTCAAACAGCGCAGGTACAGAAGCTTCAACTGCTGCGTCTGACTGCTGAGCCTTGTTAATATTCAGCTGGCTGCTGGTTCAGAGTCAGAGTTTAGTGTTCGACTGTCACAGGCTGAGAAATACTCCTCTGCCACTTCCATCCACGTCTACACGGCTCTCTGGTTTTAATGTAGCGCTGGGAACTTTCTTCACAGAGCAGATGAAACGACACCTCTGCAAAACAACTTGTGTTAGCTCTGGCTTCGTCAACATGTGCAGACTAAATGATGTGGTTGTGCGGGTCAGAGGCTCCATATCTGGGAGAAATTTATGGTTGGCCTGACAAGAATGAGGCCAGATGGAAATCTATCCGGACAGTAGGGATTAGAAACATCTGCCAGAGCAAATAAACCATCGAGTACAGATTGGTTTGGTTCCCTGTGTGGGCAGTGTTACAAATATTAAAGCCGCTCTGTTGTAGCATTGGCTCATTTAATGCTGTTTAATGTGATTCATTAGCCAAAAATGTATTCCAGCATCATTTAGATGGAGGATGCAATTCATAAGAAGCATCTGTGAGCTCAAGTAAACATCAAGTCTGCCATAAATATTAAAAAATATACAATTGTGTTGTGTTTTTTTTTTCTGCAGGAACACCTTAACTATGTGTCAGAAATCTCCCAGGAAGAAATCTTCATCCTGGACCCAGAGCTGGTGGTGATGGCATCAGTGGGCACGTCCCCGTCCGCCATGCCTGACCTGGTTAATGCTGCATCCAACCTGGAAAACAACAGGTTAGTCCATACACTTACAATGTTTACATGCAGAAAAGAGACGCAGACTTAGAACATCTCACTACGCTTCGTGTCCTTTTTTAGATTTTTTTTCTTAAAATATCCTGAAATAAGACATTTTTCTGGACTGGTCTGATAAATATGGCTCATTTTTTCCTGAAAATAAGATTTAAACACTTGCCTAGATTTCTTTTTATTTCAGTGTAGGTCTTTATGTCGTTATATGTGTGTGTCATTGTGTTAGTTTGTTGTGTTTGAGCACACTGACCCTATTTATTATCATGATCATCTATTTCCTCTTGAGGCTGAAATTTGCTTACGCTGAATGCTGAGTTTTGTACCAAGACCTTCTCAGTCCAGTTTCAGTTGGACTAATCTGTTTACATGCATTTGAATAGCTTGATCAAAACTTAATAATCCGATTTCTCAGCGTTTCAGCCCAGAGCTCCGAGTTTTAACATCTAAACCTGAGTGAACGTGAGAGGAGGGAACAGGACGTTAGATCACTGCCCGTCTTTAACCTTTCATGTCAGCTGTACTCCCCGTACTGGTGGAGCTGCTCCGCCTTAATGAGAGTCAAACAGAGAGTCACACACAGGTGTTTGAGTCACCTATATGTACAGTATATGATACAGTATATGTGACTGCTGCATATTTCAACTTCACAGCGCTGCTCCACAGTTTGAGTTGTCACAGAGACGGTTATAGCCTGCATGAAGGAGGACTCTGAAGTGTGTGTATTGATGTGAGAGTGTGTGTGTGTGTGTGTTGAAATACATGAATAATATTTCTGTCTGTGTTCCTTCTCCCTCTGAAGCAGTGAAAGTGTTACTATAATATTATCCATGGTGTGTGTGTGTGGATAACAGTTTTCCCTGCTCGCCCTGCCTCCATGTGAAATCCTTTTAAGCATATTTACACACAGATTAAATTCTCACCTAGAGGAACCTGTTAGTGCAGCTGTCTGTTTAACACTTGCTCGCTCCGCAGGTTGAGCCAGGAGACGCTGGTTATTTCATTATTTCTGCTCGTTAAGGTAAATAAAACAAATAATTACCCCAATTAAAAAAGAGCAGGGAGGAGAGAAAGCTTTCAGGTGGTTTCATGGACATGATGTTGGTGTTAATGTGAGCGTTTCTCTGTTTCTGATAACAGCGTCTGTGTGTTCGTGAGCGGCGTGCTCCTTTGTACCGTCCCTGTGATGAATTAGCTTAAGTGGACATTATCCTCCAACGGGGCTGACCCTCGTTAACAGCTTTGATTGAAACGGACGCTTAGAGAGGAAACTGAGGACGGGTTGATAAATAAATAAACAGTTGAGGTGATGTGAAGCAGGAACATGTAAGAATTAGCATCAAGAAGAGAAGGAGGTGTAAAAAAAGTAACAGGTACAATGTGAGTATAGAAGAGCAACACAACCTGCTGCTCCTGACAACACTTCCCTTTGGCTACATGTGTGTGTGTGTGTGTGTGTGTGTGTGCGCGCACGTGTGTGTGTTGGCGGGCTGATTTGCAATGCTGAGTGCACTGAGTGGGAGGATGAGGAGGAGAGATGAGACCGAGAGGCAGGGGCCGAGAGAGGGAGAGAGAAAGAGAGAGAGATGGGTTTGGGAGGGAAAGAGAGAAAAACAGTGGATGGAGAGAGAGAGAGAGATGGAAAGCATGTCAGAGCGCTCAAGAGTCACACCAATCTGCCGCACTTAGACACACACACACGCTCACACACACTCACACATAAACAGAGTAGCAGTTTGCCCACGCAGGGCCAGAGGTGAACGTTATTCCTCCCACCATAATTACCTCTCTCTCTCCTTCTCTCTTTGCTTCCCTCCATCCCTCTGTCTCTCTGACGAACTCGCTGAAAGACACCTACACACCAAACATTTTGTTTTTTCCACTGATTTCTGAGCTGATAGCCTCGCATGCCGTCACTTTACTCTCCGGCATCAGGTGGAAATCTGTTAAAGCAGACCAATGGAGGAGCTCGATGCTCGGGCCGTGGGAATGTGAGGAAAACAAAGCAACACGTTCGACTCGTTATGCGAGACGCTTCATGGATGTGGCAGAAATTTCATCCAAAGAATTAGAGCTGGTTCTTTGTAGAAAGAAAAGAAGAAATCAGTTTCTTCTGTAAACAGCAGAGGGTGTTGACGAAGTGAATTGCGATTATTATAAACAGGTACATCTCAAAAAAATAATATGTTATATAGTATTATATAGACCTGTTACACATAGAGTCAAGTATTTTAAGCTTTAATTTCTTGAAATATTGATGATTACAGCTTACAGATGATAAAAACACTAAATTCAGTGCCTCAGAAAATTAGAATATTACATAAGATCAATAGAAAACGTCAAGACCTCTGAAAGTTGAGCTATTTTCTGACTATTTTCAAAGTTTTCTCCCAATTTCTGCCCCTTTCCTCCCATTTTCACTGCTTTTTCATCAATTTTTTTACCTCAAACTTATTTTTATTGCTACTTTTTGCTGTTTTTTCCACCTCCAACCATAGTAAGTTGCTTTTTCAAAGGTAGTTTCCAACAGTTTGCCTCTTTAATTGAGCAGGGTTGAGTTACTCTGATGTTGAGCATAAATTGACCAGCTCTTAATTGAGTATTTCTTTCGCTCTTCTTGTTTTGCATTTCTGAATTTACTTACAGCCTGATTACAATCCACCAGTGTGAACTCCTAAAATTCCTCCTCTTGTCTTCAAGTTTTGTTGAAACGTTCTGACACGGTGTGACCCCCCGAACACTGAAGTGGGACTGAATTAATCCTCCTCTGATCTGCCACCTTTGCTGTAAATGTTTGCTTGACTTAATGTGTCTGAAATAGTTTGTTTAAGGTCAGATGGAGACGGTACTTCTGGCTAAAAGAAACACGGCGCCACAGAAACAGAGTCTGTCAGTGAAAGACGAGATTGAAGATGTTAAGAGCTGGTTTCACTGTTGATGTCTGAAGTGTTTTTCCAGAGTGGACGGGCAGACGCTTAGAAGTGTTTTCCATACCGTTGAGACTTTGTTGAGACAATAGAAACATCTTTGATGTGATGGACACTTAGGGTAAACAGGACTCAGTGGGACATGGTGTTAAAGTCTCAGGTGTCAGGATACAGAGAGGTGAGACGTTGGTGACACCATCCACCCTCATTCTCTGTGTCGGTCTGTACAAACTTTCCTCTGCACTCACAGTCACATTTCACACTGTGCTGCAGATGTGTGTGACAGTTTGTTGGTTATAATGAGAGGCAGCAGCAGCATGAAGTTTGTTTTCCTCAGCAGTGAGGAAGAAATGGAGCTCACGGTTTGTTTCACAGCCACGTATCAAAGCTCCAGGTTCACATGTGACGGACGTGACAGTCTGGAGACGTGGAGATGTTCTGCTGCCTCCAACATCCTCCAGCGTGTCATGGTTTGGTGGAGGATCAGTGATAGTTTGGATCCTCATGTGCTGGGTTTAGGTTACCTGATTGAATGTAAGACCACGAAGAAGAAGTTTGACCAACTGTGATCCTGACGTCTGTTTGACAGCTGGAGATAGTTGAAAGAGGATGTTTGGACACTGACAGCTGCTCCATGAATGTACAAACAAAGACGTAGGAAACCACAGAGACATGATCACAACAGACTCTTCAAAGTTTACTCACTCTTTAATCACCACAACAGAGAGAGAGAGAGAGAGAGGAGGTGAAAGGATGCTGCTGATGGTGGACGAAGGACTAGATTATTATTTGTAATTTGTAACAGGAGTTTTTTATTTGCTCCCTACATGAACAACATGATTCAATTCAAACCTCATTTGATGGTTTGTGATGGGAAGTCAGCGTCTGAAGACTGGCTGTGTGTGTGTGTGTGTGTGTGTGTGTGTGTGTGTGTGTGTGTGTGGACGGTGTGGGCAGTGTTAAAACAAACATTTCCATCCAAGAAACGGCTCTGACCTCCTCTTAAGAGGCTGTGTGGATATAAAAACATTATGCTAATTCCACCTCTGCCACATTATCATTCTTCAGCTCCCCAGGAGAGGTTACTCGTCAGGTTTTGACTGTGGAAATACAAATGGAGAATATTTATCACCAAGGTCTAAAGCTACTCTGCATCCTTTTTTCTCTTCAGGTGTCACATTTTCTCTTTTTCACAGACTAGAGGAGAGTGAATAGAGCAGGAAACAGGGTGAATGACCAACCTCAACCACTCGGCCGTTTCTGTGTCTCATTTTCAAGATTTCTGTTGAACTTTTCTCCTTCTCGGTCACGTCGAGGCTTCTTTCACTCCAACACAGCTTCAAACTTCTGTTTCCAGCCTCTTTCGCTGCTTTTATCCCACTCATGCTCATTATCTGCTTTTTTAACTCCTGTCTAACCGAGGCCCAAACTTTCAAACTAGTGGAAGCAAAGAGGCTCACACAAAGGTTGTTGATCAGAGATTCGGCCTTCTGACAACAGCGGGCATCATTAAAGTTGTTTTTATGGACAAGCTGGAGGAGAAACGCTCTGAAGGGGTTTGAATTCTTCTCTCTGTATCATTATAAAAATACCCGGAGGTTTGGAGCAGAAAGTCTCCCCTCGGTGTCTGAACTGTGCAGGAAACTTTGCGCCCCGGCTGCAGGTTTGTCTGGATTGATTGTGTTTCCTCTGTGTTGTGTTGTAGTTCGTCCCAGAGGCAGCGAGTGAACAGCGACAGCTCCGCAGCCGAAGCTTTGACCAACAACACGGCTCCTGTGCCCAGCAAACTCAGCAGGTCGGTGCGCAGCAGGGAAACAGTCCAAACATTTCATTCTTCTGCTGGAGAAGTTTGTGCTGGAAACTTGTGTTTACATTTGTGTTTTTGCAGAGCGGGATGCATCCATCGTTCCAACACCACTGCGGCTGATTTCAAACCAAAGCTGAGGTCAGTAAAGTTTGATGACACCAGGTGAAAAAGCTGCAGTTTGAACATCAGCAGCACGAACTGTAACACACGTCACACACGTCAGCAGCAGATGAACTCTTCTCTGCCACTTTCTGATTCACGCTGACACTTCAGGTGTGTGATCACATCCCTCAGTGATGAAGCTGTTGATCCTTCATCCCAACATGAAACGCTCCTCAGCAGGAGGCGTGACGTGTCTTTGAGCTGCTGCTGGCAGTTTGAGGTTGATGCGCTTTCTCTGCCTCTTCATTCATTAACTTCCTGTGTTATTGTCAGTCAGATTGGAGTCTCTTTGTCACTCCTCTCTGCTCATTAAAACACACCAGCAGCCATTAAAGCTGAACGGCCTGCTCATTAAAACACTGTTGCTTTGACTAAATGAGCGCGTGTGTTATTTTAGTTCCTGAAAAGTCCAGAGAGCAAGAGAGCAGCCAGGAACATCACTGAGGAACAATCGGACACTGTGAGGTTGTGAGAGGGAGACAGACTTTAAAGCAGGACACTCAAACAGAATTTTAGGGTGATTTTGGTTTGGGGTTCCTGGTAAAATGAACGAGTAAATGCCTTCACTGCATCTACGTTCAGATAAATCACAGGCTCAAGTTTGAAGACTTCAATAAAAACTCCCATCAGTCGTTTTTAACCCTGGATGGGTAAAAATAAAGATCCCCGGATGAAACTCCTGGAAATCCCCTTTAAAGACTCCAAATACTATTCAGCAGAGTGTGAGAGATTTAGAGTGTGTGTGTGTGTGTGTGTGTTTGAGGGGTTTTAACTCTGCAAATGGCAGCAAATGTAGAAACAGTAAGTGGCTGAGCAGCTCTTCTGACTCTCTCTCTCTCTCTGCAGGACGGAGAAGAGCCCCAAAATGACGGAAACAGAGAAGGAGAGGGAGAATGGTAACACACACACACACACACACACACATATGCGAACACACACAGGTTTATTTTTTTATATCCATGTGAGGTCCCTGGATCTAACACTGAACATCCTTTAACACTGAACTCATCTCTCTACTGTATCTGACAGGTGTGTGTGTGTGTGTGTGTGTGTGTGTTGGGGGGGTAAAGACAGGTGCGACAGCTTCCGTTTCTCCAGACAGATTGTTTTCTTCTCTGACACATATTTTCTCAACCTCCGTCTCCTGGCGGCTCACTTTGCATGCTGGGAGTTTTCTCTTCTGTCAGCTTGGCGCTGCTTTTCTTCTCTTCAGGGAGCGCCGTGTTTTCGCTTCATGATCTGGTCGGGCTCTGTGTGTGCGTGTGTGTCTGTGTGCGTGTGTGTATCTCTCTCTCTCTCTCTCTCTCTTGGTGGGGAGTTTGCCAGCAGGTTGTTTTGTTTGATTCCACTTTTTTTTTTTTGGAGCGCTGAACACAACCCAGTTTTTCTGAGAGTGATTAGAAGTGATATGGAAATCAGTTTGAGTCTGAAGCAACAGCAGCAACTAACGAAGACTGAAGAGAGAGAGAGAGAGAGAACAGACTCTATTACCATAGATACAGAGAGATTTTAAAGGACAGCTCCGCATTTTTTCTGACACACACACACACACACACACACACACACGGAGCGAAGGGTCAGACAGGTTGACTGCATCAAACAGGAAGCTCAATGAAGCAAATGACGTGTGTGTGTGTGTGTGTGATATTAAACCGTGCTTGATGCACACACACCTTCAGTTTCATCAGTCCACTCCTCCCTCATCTCCCTCCTTTCTTTACTTATTTATTAAACTTTTCTTTCTTTTCTTCTTCATCTGCTCTTTCATGTCCTCTTCCCTGTTCTTTCCTCTCTGTACCGTCTCTTGTATCTCCTCACCTCCTTTTTCATCCTCTTTTCTCTCTCTCTCCTTCTTTTCTTTCCCCCTCTTATTTTCCTCTCCTCTCTGAGTTCCTTCCTTTCTTTCTTTCGTTCCTTTGTCTCGTTTTTCTTGTTGTTGTTTTTGATTTGTCTGGAAGCCACAAAAGCTCTTAGAGCTTTTTGAAGTCTGCGCGCTCTCACTCTCTTTATCTCTCTCTATCTCTGTCACCCACACACACACACACACACACACACACACACACACACACACACACACACACACACACACAGAGCTAACCTAACATAACTGGATTAGGACTCGGCTATTTAGAGTGAGATAGTGAGGTAGAGCGAGTATTGAGGTCAAACTAATAAACATTCATCTCATATGTCGACCCAGCTTTATTCCTTAATCACACACACACACACACACACACACACACACACACACATCTGTAAATATAACATATCTTTATTTAAATAAACAGGAAACAGATTTTCAGCTCTTATTAATCCATCATTTATTCAAACATGTTAATCTTTCTTTTTTCCAGAGATGCTGGTGGAGTGTGTGAAGAACAGAGACCTGAAGAAGGTGAGTGAAAGTTTGGTCAGACTCAGATTAATCCACACGTTGTTTCACACGTTCACATTTCTCCGTGTCATCACCAGCTGCAGGAGCTTCACCTGCAGGGCGCCGACCTCACAGCTCTGGACTCCAGCGGCTGCTCGTTACTCCACCACGCCGTCAGTGTGGGCAGCAAAGAGATGGTCCGCTACATCCTGGACAACAGTAAGAAACAGCATCAGCCAATCAGAATCAAGCATCCTCTCTGTGCTGCCGTCAGCGCTAACGGTCTCTCTGCTTTGTCTTTCAGCTCCCAGTGACCTGCTGGACGTCACAGAAAAACAACAGTGAGTAACATCGTCATTTCTCTCATCTTTGAGACCGTGTGGAACTTGTGCAGTTCTGTATCTGCTTCTCTGGCCTTCATCTCTACATGTGTGTGATGTTCACTGGGCGTCCAAACCACCAGAGAGCACCCACATCACACACACACACACACAGCAGGGGGTCTGAGTCCCACAGGACCTTCGCTTCACACTCCTCTCTCTCTCTCTCTCTCTCTGTTTTCTTTTTGAGCAGGGGGGAGACGGTTCTGCATCGAGCTGCGTCTCTGTGTCACAGAACCATCTGTCATTACCTGGTGGAAGCAGGAGCCTCACTCATGAAGACAGACCTGCAGGTAGATCACACTTACACACACACTCACACACACACACACACACACACCAAACCTCCAGTGTTAAGACCATGTTCCTACAGTGGCCAACTTTCCAGCTCTCAGAGAAACTCTGCAGACGTCACATGTTCCACCTTCATGTCGAACAGGTGAAAGTGTTTGTTTCTGCTTCTTCTTCCAGTCAGATCAGCACCAGGAGGACAGACCAACACACAGGGAGAGAGAGAGAGAGAGGCAGAGACAGAAAGAGAGAGAGAGTAGGCAGAGAGGTAGAAGAAGCCACGATGTCTCCTGTGTCTGATGGAAGAAACTGTTTAAGGCTGAGAGAGTGAATGAATAAATTGATCAATAAATGTGTCAAGCTCATTTCATCTCCTACATTTCTTCACTTTGTGACAGCAAGAGTTGGAAGGAAACAGTTCAGAAGACAAGCTTGAGTCAACATTTTTTCAAAAATTTTGGTTCTGGAAAAAAAATCAGAGTGATACTTCCACAGATCTTTAGTGAGGGATTTGTGCCCTGTAAAAATCTGACCCAAACTTCAATTTATTTTGATGTCTCACTCCTATCAAAACATCAAGGACCAAAATTTAAAACACTGATTTTTTTAATTAATTTTGGTTCTGGAAAAAAAATTCAGAGTGATACTTCCACAGATCTTTAGTGAGGGTTTTTTTGCCCTGTAAAAATCTGACCCAAACTTCAGTTTATTCTGATGTCTCACTCCTATCAAAAAATCAAGGACCAAAATTTAAACACACTGATTTTTTGAATTAATTTTGGTTCTGGGAAAAAAATCAGAGTGATACTTCCACAGATCTTTAGTGAGGGTTATTTTGCCCTGTAAAAATCTGACCCATCTTCTATTTATTCTGATGTCTCACTCCTATCAAAAAATCAAGGACCAAAATTTAAAACACTGATTTTTTTAATTAATTTTGGTTCTGGAAAAAATATCAGAGTGATGCTTCCACAGATCTTTAGTGAGTGGTTTTTTTGCCCTGTAAAAATCTGACCCAAACTTCTATTTATTCTGATGTCTCACTCCTATCAAAAAATCAAGGACCAAAATTTAAAACACTGATTTTTTTGAATTAATTATTGGTTCCTGAAAAAAAAATCAGAGTGATACTTCCACAGATCTTTAGTGAGGGTTTCTTTGCCCTGTAAAAATCTGACCCAAACTTCAGTTTATTCTGATGTCTCACTCCTATCAAAAAATTAAGGACCAAAACCTGAATCACTGATTTATTGAATTAATTTTGGTTCTGGAAAAAAAAATCAGAGTGATACTTCCACAGATCTTTAGCGAGTGGTTTTTGTGCCCTTTAAAAATCTGACCAAAACTTTAATTTATTTGATGTCTCACTCCTATAAAAAAAAAGGACCAAAACTGAAATCACTGATTTATTTAATTAATTTTGGTTCTGGAAAAAAAATCAGAGTGATACTTCCACAGATCTTTAGTGAGGGTTTTTTGTGACCTGTAAAAATCTGACCCATCTTCTATTTATTCTGATGTCTCACTCCTATCAAAAAATCAAGGACCAAAACCTGAATCACTGATTTTTTGAATTAATTTTGGTTCTGGAAAAAATATCAGAGTGATGCTTCCACAGATCTTTAGTGAGGGTTTTTTTTGCCCTGTAAAAATCATACCCAAACTTCTATTTATTCTGATGTCTCACTCCTATCAAAAAATCAAGGACCAAAACCTGAATCACTGATTTATTGAATTAATTTTGGTTCTGGAAAAAAAATCAGAGTGATACTTCCACAGATCTTTAGTGAGGGTTTTTGTGCCCTTTAAAAATCTGGCCCAAACTTCAGTTTATTCTGATGTCTCACTCCTATCAAAAAATCAAGGACCAAAATTTAAAACACTGACTTTTTGAATCAATACTTGGTTCCTGAAAAAAATATCAGAGTGATACTTCCACAGATCTTTAGCGAGTGGTTTTTTTGCCCTGTAAAAATCTGACCCAAACTTTAATTATTTGATGTCTCACTCCTATCAAAAAATAAAGGACCAAAACTGCAATCACTGATTTTTTGAATTAATTTTTGGTTCCTGGAAAAAAAAAATCAGAGTGATACTTCCACAGATCTTTAGTGAGGGTTTTTTTGGCCCTGTAAAAATCTGACCCAAACTTCAGTTTATTCTGATGTCTCACTCCTATCAAAAAATAAAGGACCAAAACTGAAATCACAGATTTATTGAATGAATTTTGGTTCTGGAAAAAAAAATCAGAGTGATACTTCCACAGATCTTTAGTGAGGGTGTTTGTGCCCTGTAAAAATCTGACCCAAACTTTAATTTATTTTGATGTCTCACTCCTATCAAAAAATAAAGGACCAAAACTTAAAACACTGATTTTTTTAATCAATTTTGGTTCTAGAAAAAAAATCAGAGTGCTACTTCCACAGATCTTTAGTGAGGGTTTTTTTGCCCTGTAAAAATCTGACCCAAACTTTAATTTATTTTGATGTCTCACTCCTATCAAAAAATCAAGGACCAAAATTTAAAACACTGATTTTTTGAGTGAATTTTGGCTCTGGAAAAAAAAATCAGAGTGATGCTTCCACAGATCTTTAGTGAGGGTTTTTTTTGCCCTGTAAAAATCTGACCCAAACTTCAGTTTATTCTGATGTCTCACTCCTATCAAAAAATCAAGTACCAAAATATAAAACACTGATTTTTTGAATTAATTTTGGTTCTGGAAAAAAAATCAGAGTGATACTTCCACAGATCTTTAGTGAGGGTTTTTTTGCCCTGTAAAAATCTGACCCAAACTTCTATTTATTCTGATGTCTCACTCCGATCAAAAAATGCAGTCCAATAGGATGAGAGACAAAGCTTTATTCACAGGTGAAAGTGTTTGTTTCTGCTTCCTCTTCCAGTCAGCTCTCTGCACCAGGAGGACAGACGGACACACAGGGAGAGAGGAGAAGTAGAAGGGAGAGAGAGAGAGACACAGAGAGAGAGACAGAGAAAGAGAGAGAGTAGGCAGAGGTAGAAGAAGCCATGGCGTCCGTTGATTTTCTTGGGAGGAACCTGTTTGAACAGACAGAATGTTCTGATTACTTCTTCTGAGATAAAGGGATGAGAAAATGAATGAACGAACATGTCAAAGTTCACTTCATCACCCACATTTCTTTACTCTTTAACTGGGAAGGGCACAAGGGCAAAAAAAGTTCGTTACACAGAAACAGGAACCAAAGTAGAGACTAAAAAGAGGCGTCGATCCTCGTATGGATCAAAACTGCAAAAACTGAGAGAAACAACAAAGATGCTGCGATTTGAAAGTGCACAATCAAGAATGAAGAATGAAACTCTCCAACAACCTCCAGAGTCTGAAGCTGCTGCTCCCTGCACCACTCTGCTGTCCTGTCAGCGTCTTTTCTTTGTTTTCTTATAAATAAAACAATTTAAATTCCTTTGAGACTGACACCCACAAGTCAGGTGTCCACTCATGATTATTTCTATGTCTGTTGTTGTTTGGACAAAATAAACAAACGAAATGGAGCAGTTGACTGTCTGCTTAGCTCAGTTGCTTAGACATACGGAGCTAATGCTGGTGGTTGCAGGTTTGGTTCCCTGAATAAGCATTTTCGAATTTGACTGCTCATGTTGAAGATTTTCAAAATGTCAAGCAAGAATGAGATAAAAATAAATAGAACAAACCAGCAGGATACTCCAGTGTCTGAATAGTGTAAGGGCTAAGGTGAGAGCTCTGATACTGGAGGTTGTGAGTTCACTTCCTGTAGGAACATATAAAATATTGTTGAGTCCAAGAGACAGAGAATTAAATAGAACAAACCAATTAAATGTTAGAGTGTTCACATAGCGTAAGGGCTTCAGTGTGAGACTCTTACTCTGGAGGTTGTGAGTTCGATCCCTGCGGAAACATTTGCAATATTTTTAAATTGTTGACTCCAAGAAAGAGGAAACTAAATAGAACAAACCAAAATATCAACAGAGTGACCAAATAGTGTAAGGGCTGTGGTGTAAGGCTTGTACTCTGGAGGTTGTGAGTTCAATCCCTGTGGGAATATGTTCAATATTTTCAAATTGTTGCGTCCGAGAGAGAGAACAGTAAATAGAACAAACCAAATTGTCACCAGAGTGTCCACATGGTGTAAGGGCTAAGGAGACTGACCTTCACTCCAGAGGTCATGAGTTCAAGTCCTGTTTGATCATTTAACTTTCATGTTTCTTTGTTAAAATATTTTCAAAGTGTTTAGTCTCAGAGAGCTCAGCTAAAAACAGAGCTGTGACAGAGGCTGGTTCTTAAATTGCAAATCTCTGTGAGCAAATTAATGTGAAGGCCACTATTACTGGTTATTGACTTGGACCATCAAACATGGTTTAAATAAGTTTATGACTTTCCTCTTTGTTACAGTCGACGTCTTGTAGAGAAAATCAAATAGAACAAACCAACTTTCACATCTCTGTCTGGATAGCGCAGTGGTAAAATATTTAGCTCTCATCCTAGAGGTTGTGAGTTCGATCCCTGATGAAACAATTTGGCATTTAAGTTTCCATGAAGAAACTTTGTCAAGTTGTTGTATCTTTCCTGGTTAATGTTAAAAACTATCAAGCATTGTGTAAAAAGTTTACAACCTTTATTCTATGTCACAGTTGAGCTAACGTCTTTTTCACCACATCGATGAAGATTTTCAACCAATTTGCCTCAAAAGAGAAAATCAAATAGAACAAACCAATTTTCACAACTCTGTCTGGATGGCGCAGTGGTAAAATATTTAGCTCTCATTCTAGAGGTTGTGAGTTCGATCCCTGATGAGACAATTTGACATTTACGTTTCCGTGAAGAAAGTTTGTCGAGTTGTTGTGTCTTTCCTGGTTATCAAGAGTTATTTAAAAAGTTTACAACCTTTATTCTATGTTACAGTTGAGCTGACGTCTTTTTCACCACATCGCTGAAGATTTTCAACCAATTCGCCTCAAAACAGAAAATCAAATAGAACAAACCAAGATGTCATTGGACTGCCAAGGTGGCGCAGTGGATAAAACATTTAGCTCTCATTCTGGAGGTTGAGGGTACGACTCCCGGCGAGGCGCTTAAACATTTACGCATCCTTGATGAAAGTTTGTCTGGTTGTTGTGCCTTTCCTGTTCATTGATTTAAACCATTAACTTTGGTTTAATCAGTTGCTAACATTTGCTAACTCAGACGTTTTTGAATTTCCCAGCTAAGAAAAAAAAGTGCACTCAGAATACGAGTACTAAGTTCAGAAGTGCGATGTTTGTTGATCAATGTTTGCCTCTCGATGGCGCAGAGGTTAAGACATCTGACTCATAATCTGGAGGTTGCAGGTTCGAATCTTGTCTGTGCAATTGTAACTTTTCAAATAGCAGTTCTTGAAAGAAGACGATAAATAGAAGTTCGAGCACGAAAATGAATTGTCCAAGTAGCGCAGGAGCTTGGACAGCGATCTTGTGATCACAAGGTCGTTGGTTCAAACCTTGATTGAGCAAATTGAAATTTAAGATTTTCAAACAGTTACACCTGAACGAGAAAATCAATTAGTGACATGAGCCCTGCACTCGAGTGTCTGAGTGGCGCAGACGGTTTGACAAAGCGCTAACGACCTGAGGTCACAGGTTCAAAACTTGTCTGGGGCGGCAAGAAACAAACATATGAAAGAGAGAGTTCAACAATAATGATTACCTGGGGCGGTGATCAAAGACGAATAATAATGATTACCTGGGGCGGTGATCTAAGAAAATGGCTGATGGGCGGAGTTAAATGAAGGAGGGTGTGGCCTTGAAGTGAGACAAGCTGGTGGTTGCGTGACAAAGTCGGTGGGCGGAGCAGAAAGACAAGTGGGAGGAGCAGGAAGAGAAGTGGGCGGAGCAAGAGGAGAAAGGAAAAAAAAAACCAAAAACTTCTTTTTTTTTGCTCAAAATAGCTAAAAATAGCCAAAAAAAGCCAAAAAAAGAGTATTTTTCTCTATTTTTTGTCTCCTCCTCTTCTCCCGCCTCCTTCCTCCTCTTTAATCGCCCTCGACTGGCCCACGCCAGTCGCTCCGTTCAAACTTGCCGCCGCCGGCAAGCTTTGAACCTTCGCACTTCGGTCCGTAGCTCACTCTCTTATCCGCGCCGCCACTCGGCTACACAAGTAATTTGCTCGAACTTCTATTTATTGTTTTCTTTCGAGCACAACAATGTGAAAATCATTAGTTGGACACTTTACTTTCAAAGTGCTTGAATGGGAATTGAACCCACAACATTTGGGGCACCAGTCCACTGACTCAGCCCCTGAGCCATTCGGACACTCTAATGCTGTGCTCGAACTTCTATTTATTGTTTTCTTTCAGATACAACACTTAGAAAATCATTGAACTTGGACACTTTATGATCAAAGTGTTTGATCTGGGATTGAACCCACAACATTCAGGGCACCAGTCCACTGACTTAACCCCTGAGCTACAGAGACACTCTAATGTTCTGCTCGAACTTCTATTTATCGTCTTCTTTCAGATACAACACTCTGAAAATATTTCATCAAGTATTTTCAGTGTGAAAGAACTCAGACAAGGATTGAACCCTGTCTGTCAGATCATGAACCTCCTGCCTAAGCCCCTGAGCCACTTAGACATTTATTTTCTCTGCTCGAACTTCTATTTCTCTTCTTTTTTAAGTCACAGCAATCTGAAAATCTTTCAGTGAGGACAAAGTGTTTGATCAAGAATTGAACCCACAACCTCTGGACTGTGAGTCAGGTGTCAAAGCCTCTGAGCTACAGAGACTGTACAACCACAACCATCTTCTTCATAAATCATCGTCCACTTTTAACACGAGCTGAAACTTTTCCAGTGAATCTGATCATGGAAACATTTATCTTTAAAATGATGATTAAACTCTGTTTGAAACAGTCTCTGACTGAAGGAACACACACACACACACACACTCACACACACTGATTTGTGCCAAAATGTGAATGCAGATCTTATAAAAACAAAAGAGTCAAACACTTGGTTAAAAATGTAAAACTTTTATTTGTGAACCAATGAAATAAACTCTGATCTGAGGAGAAGCAGGAGAAGTAAAGTAAGAGGGAGAAGGAAAAGGAGGAGAAGGGGATAGTTAGAGGAGGAGATGAAGGGGGAGAACAAGAGGAGGGAGGAAGAGGTAGAAAGAGAGGAGGTGGTGGAGGTATGGTAGAGGTGGAAGGGGAGAGGTGGATTAAAAGGAGAGAGGGGAGAAATTGGTGGAGGGAAAGAGGAGTGGGAGATAGAGGGAGAGAAGGAATGGAAGAAAGGGAGAGGAGGAGTAAAAGGGAGAGGTAGAAGGAGAGAAGGGAGAGGGTGAGACTGAAGAGGAGACGGGAGGAAGGTAGAAGGAGAAGAGATGGGGGGGTAAGTGGTAGAAGAAGAAGAGGAGGAAGGAGAGGTAAAGGGAGAAGGATGAAGGAAGAGGTAGAAGGAGAGGAGGGAGTATAGAAAGAGAAGAAGCTGGGGATGAATAGGTAGAGTGGGAGGAGAGAAAGGAGAGGAAGGGGTAAAAGGACAGGAAGAGGAAGACAGGGGAGATGTGAAGTGAAAGGATAGTTTGTTCACCTGTTGCTCAAAGAATCAAAGAGTGTGAAGTCTGATCAGTGACCACGCGTGTGTGTGTGTGTGTGTGTGTGTGTGTCCCTCAGGGCGACACTCCTAAGAACCGGGCGGAGAAAGCGGAGGACGCTGAGCTGGCGGCGTACCTGGAGAACAGGCAGCACTACCAGATGATCCAGAGGGAGGACCAGGAGACGGCTGTTTGAAAAACCTGAGACACTTCCTCACAGAAGCTGTGCCAAACCACAACGTACTGACCCAGTCCAACCATCATCATCCACTTTCTATTTGTGATAAAGCCTCTTGGAGTAACCATGACGACGGGGCCGAAATTCATATCAACGTTTCCAGGAACTCCAAACTCAGAAAGGAGGAGGAGGAGGATCAGGAGTCGGAGTCTCAGAGGGTGAAACAAAGAGTTGGATCAAACTCAGGAAACTGGAGCGCTCACCTCTGTCAGGAGTCACAGATCCTCCTCAGGTCGGCTCCTCCCCCTCATGTCGGCTCCTCCCCCTCATGTCAGCTCCTCCTCCTCAGGTCGGCTCCTCCTCCTCATGTCGGCTCCTCCCCCTCATGTCGGCTCCTCCCCCTCATGTCGGCTCCTCCCCCTCATGTCGGCTCCTCCCCCTCACGTCGGCTCCTCCCCCTCATGTCGGCTCCTCCCCCTCAGCGTCTGACAGGAACAGAGAGGAGACAAAAGAGGCAGGAGTTAGGAGGCTGTTTGGACTTAATGCTGATTTGTTGTGGCCTTGAGATTTGCACCGAGCAGTTTCACTGAAGGAGGAAATGTTTTAAAATGTGAGGCCAGTTCACGGACCAAAGCACTGACAGATAAACGTTCTTCAACTATTTTAGACTGTTTTTAGAGGAGGTGTGGAGAGGAAGACGTCCACCAGAGACCAAAACGTCGGACTGACCATCAGAGACAAAGATGATTTCACTCGTATCTTTAATCACCTTGAATTATTGAACATATTGTTGTTTTCATGTCTGTAAACAGATGATTCAGGATGTGATTCTGTTGTTGAGTTTCAATCACACGAACAGTATTTAAAAGCATCATAAACAGGAAGATTTCACCTTAAATATCTTTCATTTTGACCAAATTTCAATGTGAATATTTCTTATTTTTTCACTGTGGGTTTTTTTAGAGTGCAGTAACGTGCGTCAGATTAGATCAAATTATCGTGTGTGTGTGTGTGTGTAAGCTTGTTTTGACTCAAAGGAAAATCATGTTTTGAATGTTTCGAAGCTTCTCTTGACAAAGTGTAACTGAGACGTGTTAAAGGGAACTTTGGGTGATGAGAGGAAAACATTAAACTGAAACTTTTCTTCAAATCTCTGTCCAATTTTTTCAAACTAACAACATGATGCGATCACAGGAAGACAAACAAATGACAGACTTTGACCTGAGAGGAATCTGAAACCCACAAACTGAGAAAAGTATCTGTTTCAGACTGATCCACCTCTCTGTTTCACCCCCCCTTCTCTGTAAGACTCATCTCCCTGCGATGTTTGTGCACATGAAAACATGTCGACCTTGGCTCCAGGAGCTCAGAGGAAAAACAAGCCTCTGCGTATCGCATGATATGAAACATGAAATTATCTCTCTTGCTTGCAGGATTCAGAAAAAACTGTGAATCAATATTACAAGACCTTCTCTCTCTGCTCATGACTTTTAGTTGTCCGGTTTACAGAAACGCCTCCTGCTTTCTGCACATTGTCCAGAAAGGAACATTTAAAAAGCAGCAAACAGTCAGAGAGTTCAACTCTCAAAATCTGCTCACTGGAGTTTTAAGTTTCACTTCATTATTGGAAAATAAATTGGAAATATTCTTCATCCAGTGTTTTTCTTAATGAGTCAGAGAGTTTGAAGAGCAACGATGACATTTGTTGAATAATCAATGAGAGGGAGGTTGTCCTCTGAAACAAAGCAGACTTCATTACGTTCTCTGGAAATGAGACAGAGCGATCGATGAGCGGAGAGAGGTTTAAATATCAGCCTGAAGACGCAGCAGCCGCTCAGGTGGTCGATGAGAAAATCTGTTTCTATTCATAGAGTCAAACTGATCGGAGCTGGAGGTTAAGAAGCAGGAAAGTGTAAACACAGCTTCACCATGAGAACATAAAGCTGCAAAACTCCAGAAGTGGAGCAACAGAGGTTAATGTGATGGAGCCTGATACAGATATTAAACGCCTGCTGCTGAATCTCCTTCCTGTGAAATCTCTGCTCATTTAGCCGCTGACATGTGAGCGCTGATTCCTCCTGAATAATGAAAGCTGCAGTTCGGAGGTTATTTCTGTGTCTTTGATCAGGGCGGTGACGCTCTGCCGAACACTCTCACGCTCATTTACAATCAGGGTAATCAGAGTGTGTTCTCCACGGAGCAGCAGGAAAACAACAGGAGGGACAAACACAGACTCTGCTTCAGCCTCTTTACTGAAACCTGTGGTGATGAGCCGCAACTGCAGGTGTTAGTTATCTACCTCTTTATCTCCTGACCTCAGAGAAACTCTGCCATCATGTCTCCAATCATCTCTGACACATTTTAGCTCCAAACACTCTGCTTTTCTCCCTCCTGATGTAGATCTACTCCAAATTCTGGGTGTGAGATGAAGGCAGAGGCGTGGTGTGATAAGAGCGAGCACACAGTGATCAAAGACACAACAAAAGCTGGGAGAAGATTCTGGATCTTTAAAATCGACAGAAAGTGAAGTTGCAGATGTGATTTTGGGGGGAATGTTACGACTGTCTGACCTGCTGTGTGTGAGTGTGAGTGAGTGAGTGTGTGTGTGTGTGTGTGAGGGCGAAGGGTGAACGGGGCTAATGTGACCAGAATGAACTGGTTTGGGAGACAAAAGCAGGGGGTGAGGGGAGGTGCATGAGGGAGACACACAGGAAACAAGAGAGAGACTCAACTCTTCCCCTGAGAGACTTTCAACGACTGAGCGGTGAACAAGTAAGTGACTGACTTTCTCTAACGCTGTGATTTTATCAACACACAGGACCAGACCACGGCTCCTTCAGCTTCAGCTTCTGTCTCATGGTGAAAATTTGACTTCTAGACAAAACTGAGGTTACAAGTTAAAGTTTGGGTTCAACTTTGCAAAAGTCGCCTCCCTGATTTCTGCACCATCTTCACTCCACACCCTGTGCACTTTCCTCCTTTTCTTCTCCTTCTTCTTCTTCTCTGACCACTTTTGTTTGCAGCTGATAATCTGCCCACTGGGTTTTATTAGTCTTTATGTAATTGTCCCATTTTCTGTGCCAGATCTGAGCCCTCTCCCCACAACTCCAGCTCTGAAATACTGCAACTAAAGCCCATCCGCAAACACACACACACACACTCTCGCACAAACTCTCTCTTCACAGTGTGTGCTGTTATTACTGTGGCAGAGAGGCGTGTAAATTTAGGGAAATGTGTTTATGCAGATGCAGCACTTTGGCTATTGTAGCATATTTTTGTTGCTGGAAATGTTCTAATGCATGTTTTTGCTTGCTGCTGATAAAAACCGGGGTTGTTGTGTTTTGCATTTAGTATGTGGGACATTTCCAGAGTGTGTGTGTGTGTGTGTGTGTGTGTGTGTGTGTGAGAGAGAGAGAAGGAGAGAGAGGTAGAAAGGGCAGACAGATGGGAGCAGGGCAGGGAGAATTAAACATTATTATTAGCTTTGCTTTTTTCGCTGACAGAGATAAGTGAGCTGCGGCTAAGAAGTGGAGCAGGGACGAAGACAGATGCAGCTTCATAAAAGTTAATAGTCGGACTATAACGGGCCCAAAGTGAGTGTTTATGAGCCACAAATTACTCTCATGACCATGGCTGTAAATCCTGAAGTAGTGGACTTAACACAGAGGGGAACAGGTCTGAGAAATAAAATTATATATATATCACGAGATCTAGTGGAGATATTGCACTAAAAATGAGGCTGCAGTTCCTGGAGAGTCCACTTGAGGCTCACTACACCCAGAGAGTATCTTAAACTGAAAGGTCACATATTAAGATAAAGAATTTGATGTCTTATTAAATGGTTTTACATGGCCTAATATGAGCCACATGCTCCAGAAAAAGTCTGACTTTCAGATTACATAGTGATGCCTGAATTGCTCGGGACATTTTCCAGCAGCTGTTCCACATTAAAAGCCCCACAGGAGGTCAGAAGGTATCATCCTCCTCTTCCTGGTAGCTTTTAGAGTGAAACATCTGTGGGAAACGCTGAGTCATGGCTGTGCAGAGAGAGAGAACTGAGTCTGAGCTTGTGGTTTGTGACTGCATCAGTACTGGAAATGACACAGGGGAGCAGGGTGCACTTTAAATCATTGTGGTCTCTGGTGCTTTGAGAGGACTCATTCCAGATGTTGTTGCACGCTCTGAATCAGCAGGGCACCAACAAAAGGGATTGTTCTCTCTGTACCTGTGCGCTGGGTCGAGAAGGGTTGGGAAAACACCGAATCACAAACAGACTTCTGAACTCGTTGGGCTTGGATCAAACTGCACGATGAGATCAACTCTAAACCTCCCTGTCTCTCCTCTGCCTCGTCTGGCTCTGCGGTGTAGTTAGTGGGTCAAACAGGGACATGTAAAAGTCATTTCCGCTCAACTGCTTTCCGAAAATCCCTAATTACAGAGTCAACAGCAACACACACTCACACACGGCTCGCCAGCTTTATCCCCGTCCTGCTGCTTTAATAATTTTGTCAGAATCCAAACTACAAACTCAGGCGGCTGTGGATAGAATTAGTCTCTTCACACTGCACTTGTTTGGCTTTTCAGATCAAAAAAACACAACATGACACAGAAATTCGTCCTGTCAGCACTTTCATTATGAAGCCAGCGTGCCTCTGTGTGTGTGTGTGTTTCGGCTCAATGATCAACCACGGCTCTTGGTTCTGTTAGATGAGAGCCCGTCTGTGCTAAATGCCAGCTCTGCAGACATTAAAATTAAAGGTTATTTGTTGTACTCTGGGTTTGTGCCGCACACAAAGACCTCTACATTTAATAAGGCGGCATAAAACATGACCCTGCTTAAAATGCAATAAAGACGAGGTCAGAACAACGACCTTATCCTCTTCATGGATCAGCAAAGTAACCATGGTCACCGCTCTGTACAGGACAAACTTTTCAACAATGCTCACACTCAACATAAAGCTCATGATGACCTTCTTCAAAGCAGATTCACATGAAAGAAGAGCTCTTAGAGTCAGTGTGGAAGAAAAGAAGTCTCTGCACTACATATTATCTCTGTGGTAATGTTCAACCTTGGAGTCCAGACCCCAAAGTCCAAAAACACTCAACTAAGTTTTATTCTTAGTAAAATCGAAACACCACACCACAATCTTAAACAACTATATTCTATAATTTCACTTTTAGCTCTTTTTTTCATTCTTTTAGGAAGCAAGAGCGTAGTTTCAGGACTCTGTT
>RPOG01006709.1:0-22248 GCA_008086565.1 Thalassoma bifasciatum
TAATTTCAAAATTATGAGTTAAAACAGGTCTGACATCAGAGATAAAAGTCAAAATTTTGCAAAAAAAATTCCAATGTTTGAGATAAAGTAAACATATTGACATAAAAAGTCCACATTTTAGAGAAGAAATTATATTTCTGAAATTAAGAAGTGAAATATTTTTGATGAAAAGTTGAAATTTGGGTCCTGCCATTGCGATGTCGTCTTATTTCACCTCCAAGACCTCACCGGTAGAGTCAGAGGACTGGAGTTATAGTAACTCGGTGAGACCCCTCTAGAGTTTGGACGTCAAGTACGTTCTGTCTCGTTCTTAAATGTCCTTGACCTCCGAAAAACGGTTCTTCTTACCAGTCAAAATGGTAGACTCTTTTATTTCACCCTCATCCACAACCAGGACAAAAGACTTCAAGCTGTCACTGATGTTAAAGGGGAAATACACGCTGTTAAGAACTGGGGGAGGGAAACTTTTCATCAGGCTCATTCTGGAAGTTTCTGTTCGTCAGATTCACTCTGTCTGTGTTTGAGTTGAAGGATTTTTAAGGTGAAATACTTTTAGTTGACGTGTTCATTGCAGCATAAACAAAACTACACAGAGACCAGTTTAAATAAATGAACAGATACGAGAACACGTGAGTGAAGCAGGCATGTTTAAGCAGACAGGACTGATTAAGCTTCATTAAACATCAAACCTGTGAACAAACAGAGGATTAACGTCAGGGTGAGTTCAGGTTTTTATACATAAGAGGAGGAGAGAGAGGAGCAGACGGATCATGGACGGAGTGAATTAATCATCTGCAGCTGCATGTTTGACACTGAGGCGTTCAGACGTTCATTCACACAGAATCAGCTTCTGTTTCCACGGCAACCTGTCACACAACAACTAACCCATCAGGAGGGAGCAACAATAAACCAGGAGCAGGTGATTGAAGCGCTGAACCGCTGACGTCCTCTTGTTTCTGTCAGATCTGAGGACGTTCAGTTTGAGTGAGCGCCGTGTCAACGCCGCACTGATGTGTTCGCTCATTCGTGGTGAATGAAGGACGACGTGAAGCTTCAACTCGTTGGTGGGTGGTTGACGGCTCCTGTGCATCCAGGTCATTACGCTGAGCTATTATGCTGCAGGGAGCGCCACGCCACTGCACGCCACACCACGCCACTGCACGCCACGGCACGGCACTGCACGCCACGCCACAGCCATCGGGTCAGCATCATGTCTGCAGACGTCAGCAGAGCGTGGAGGCCTCCACTGTCATTTCCTCTTTACCACACAACACTTAAAGAAGCCGGGGAGCTGAAGCAGCGCCGTCACTGTTCTGACATTTCCAGACAGCTCCTCCTCCTCCTGCTCCTCCTCCTGCTCCTCCTCCTCCTCCTCTGTCCTGTCGTATGTTCACCTCCTCATGTGATATACTTTGGCGTATCATTGTTCTGGAAGATTGGGGACTGCAGCGTCTCCCTGGAGGCTCTGATTCAACAGGACTCCTCATTTTCTTCTCCTCAGTTCCTCCTCCTCAGTTTCTCCTCCTCAGTTTCTTCTCCTCTTCAGTTTCTCCTTCTCAGTTTCTCCTCCTCAGTTTCTCCCCCTTCCGTTTCTTCTCCTCCTAAGTTTCTTCTCCTCCTCAGTTTTTATCGTCCTCAGTTTCTCCTCCTCAGATCCTCCTCCTCAGATCCTCCTCCTCAGTTTCTCCTCCTTAGTTTCTCCTCCTCCTCAGTTTCTTCTCCTCAATTTCTCCTCCTCAGTTTCTCCTCCTCCTCAGTTTCTTCTCCTCAGTTTCTCCACCTCAGTTTCTCCTCCTCCTCAGTTTCTCCTCCTCAGTTTTCTCCTCCTCAGTTTCTTCTCCTCTTCAGTTTCTCCTTCTCAGTTTCTCCTCCTCAGTTTCTCCTCCTCCGTTTCTTCTCCTCCTCAGTTTCTCCTCCTCAGTTTCTCCTCCTCCTCAGTTTCTCCTCCTCAGTTCCTCCTCCTTAGTTTCTCCTCCTCCTCAGTTTCTCCTCCTCAGTTTCTCCTCCTCCTCAGTTTCTCCTCCTCAGTTCCTCCTCCTTAGTTTCTCCTCCTCCTCAGTTTCTCCTCCTCCTCAGTTTCTCCCTCTCAGTTTCTCCTCCTCAGTTTCTCCTCCTCAGTTTCTCCTCCTCCTCAGTTTCTGCTCCTCCTGCTCCTCCTGCTCCTCCTGTGATTCATTCACTGTATAATATTTACTCCATCAGAGGCAGGTGCAGCCAGAATCACAGATTTACGGCTCTTTTAAAGTCTCTCTCAGGCAACATTTCTCAGGCCGCTCTGGCTCTAACGACGCTCGCTCTGCCTCCAACAAATCAACTTTTTCTCAGACGCCGTCGCCCATCGCCCTCAGAGTTATGTGCCCCTCAAGTCCCGCCCACTCGCCTAGCGAGCATCTGTTCCTCCAGCTCCTGGAACTTAATGGACTTTCTTGGAGAGACTTGAAACAAAAGTTGGGTTGAAAACTTCAGTGGAGGAAGATTGATGATCAGGCGTGCTCCGAATAACAAACAGGTTTTATATTCAGTCATTAAAAAACTATTCTGCACGCTCAAAAACTCTGTAACAGCTCTGATTTTCAGCTTTTAAACTCTGGGCTTCATCTACTGAGATCCCAAAATACAAACAAACAAACAAACAAAAAACAGCGCATGTGCAAACAAAAGTTTTTGACATTTCTCAACAGCTTTAAAATTCTTTTTATTTGCAAAGAATGTTTTATTTGAAAAGGTTGAAGCATAAAATAATGCCACTGTATTTTTAATTTCCATTTACAATAACTGACTAAGTTAAAAATCTCAAATTAATGACACCTATGAACAGTCCTGCCAACGTGGTGGACTGTAAAACCCCCAAACTCCTTGGTTTTGTGTTTTTTTGTACAATATAAAATTATCAAATTTCTACACAAGTTTATTGTGTCCTTTCATAGAATAAAGAAATACATGTGATGAAATACTCAATTCATGATGGAAGGAAATATGACCCACATATAAATGAGTTCATTAAAGTCGTGAAGCTCAGATTAAACAAACTTCGCTGATAAAACGAGTTTAAGAAAAATAATGAAGCAGAAAACAACAAACAACCTTCCCTGAAATCTTCTAATCCAATATTAGTTCAGTTTTTCCAAACTGATTTTCTTCACCCAGTCTCCTTTCAGCTCCAGCGCCTCCTCACAAAATCTTCGTCTCATTAACCGTGAAACGTTTCGCCGCCGCCGCCGCCATCGTCACCTGGAGGCTAATCTGTCTGCCACCTGCTGCTGAGTGAAGCGTGCGCTCGTATCATTGGAGTTTCATGACTCAAACATCTTTCTGTTTCTGTCTGTAAACAACCTTCAGTGGATGAAAGCAATTAGCATAAAGAAAAGCAATTAGTAACACGAGGTAAAAAGGCGCCGCCAAGGTGAACGCCGTTTCCTCTGAAACACACAGGAGCTGCTCGCTGTTTAAGAAATACTGTTTCCTGCAGCTTTTATGTTATTGGACGACACTTTGAGGTAATTATAGCGGCAGAATTGGAGGATTGGAAAAGAGGAAACACAGCACGCGGGGAAAACAACAACATCCAGGATGACGCTGGGAGAAAATTGGAGGGAAATAAACAAATTAGCTTCGTCTGGCTGCTTCGCACTTTAGCAGCGTGAGGCCTCACTTCCTTTGTTTACTGGATAAATCTAATTTTGTTATTGCCCTCCCTTCAGGAGGCCGTTACATACGTCTCCAGCTTTGATGAAGTGATTAGCAGCATGCTGCTCCGTCCAATGACCGGCCTGAAGGAGAGGAGCAGGAATCAGCGTTAAAGAGGCGCCGCAGGGCGAGAGAGGAAACACCAGAAACAGAAAGTCACCTCAGAGCGTCTGCAGGAGGAAACAGGACAAATTAAAGATGTGAAGGAAACAAAGAGCAGGAGTTTATTTTCCATAACTGTGGTGGTTTTTTTTTTAGAGCCAGAGGGAAACGTGTGGCTCTGCTGTTTTATTGCTGTTAAATGATCCCGTGTGTCTGCTTTTAGAAAGATATTTCTGCCTCTCTGTCTGCAGGCGACTTCAACGTTATTATAAACATGATGGAGAGATTAGCAGCACCATGACAGAGAAACTCAGAGAAACTCAGAGAAACCCAGAGAAACTCACACGTTCAAACGCCAAATCCACATTTGGATGATGTTTGCAATTGTTATTTCTCTCTTTAAAAGTTCCCCTGGCTACCAGAACGTCATTTTCCTAAATGATCAGTGTTTTTACCAGCTACATAAGAACCATAATAAAATCTCTCAAAATATCTTAGTTTGTATAAAGTGTGAAAAAATATTTTCACCTGTAGGCCGCCATTGTTGTTTACAATAACGTCTGGGTAGTGATGTCATATGGTTGCACCGGGCTGGATCTCATACAGGATCATATAAGTCCTGGAGCGGACTTCAGTGGTTTCCAGAGGAAGTTTTGTGGGTTTGTGTTGGAAAATAGTCGGCACAGCATTTGGCTTTAGTCTCCGTTTATAATGACCCACACCTGTCAGCTCTTTCATCAGCATGGGCCGGCTAAATGCAGCAAATGCTTCTGGGGAGAAGTGGCCAGAACATAGCCGCGGCTCCATGGGAAGTTGTTTACGCCCACAAGCCATTTCCCACAACTTCCTTCTTTTCTTGTCTTTTGGGAAGCTGTGCAGACTAACATCAGTCTCCTTGTTTCCTTTGGACTGAAAAGTGCACCCAAAAGCAGCCACATGTGGCATTATTATGGTTTTTTCCCTCCTCAAACCTCGTGACTTACGGCGACTAGTAGTGAGGAAACGGCCAAATCCAGATGCACCAAGCAACCAATCTACATCATCAACCCAGAATGCATTGCTGCAGTAAAACGATGGCTGCGCCCGAAGGATAGAAACTGTGTTTTAAACTGAATTTTTTTAAAGAAAAATCAATTTGTTATGTCTTTAACAACAAATTCTAGTTTGAGACAAACATTTAAGCCGATTCATGCCTGTTAGTCCTTACAGTCGGGTTCACTTTAAGACTTTCTCAGATTCATTGATGCTGCACGAATGTTGTGGTTTGTTCTTGAATCTGAGTCTTTTTCTGCTGGTTCCCAACCTTTTCCAACTCAGGGTCCACTTTTAAGTCTCAAAAATCTTTATATGTTCAACCCAGTAAGTACAGAACATAACGTGTTAGAGCTCGATTTGTAGCAAAGAGCTGAAATAAAACAACGACACTGAGTGTAATTAAAAATGTCATAAAACCCAAAATGTAACTTCTGGTCAGTAACGTAACAGGCTGATCCAAAATCATGGAAAATTTTTGCTCACAGTAAAACAATTTGTTAAACTTTGGGCTCAGTGTTGTTGTTACATTCCCTCCAAATAAGTACATTTTGAGTTTTATTTCATTTTTTAATTACATTTTAGGTGGTTGTTAAATTTATGGTCATATTAATTATTGGGCTCCATTCACGTTTGTTAGAGGACTTTTAGTGTCTATACATATTTGAACATGTCTAATATCCTTTAAAACATAACTGAGTTTTAACAGTGTGAGCATTATTCTGTATATTTGAAGGCAGAAATGTTTAGAGGAGGTCATTTATCCCCAGAACTAAATTTAGACCCTAAATCTTGAGGGAGGAAAGAGAAAAGTTCTTGTGGTTGAAACAAGCTGGTTTTATAATGAGGGGACATATCAGAACAAATCCATCCATGTTTTCAGTTATTTACATTATTCAGAGCCTCAGTGATGTAATCTTGTGATCAGGGTCCAAGGTCAGAGCTAATCTGACCGGAGACCTCGTCCACACCTCTTTTTCTTCCCCTCTCTCTCTTTGCTGTATCCTCTCTCTCTCTGCACATCTTTAATGTGACAAATGCCTGTTTTGACAGGCAGGGTAATTTAAATGATAAGCATTTCTCTCTCCAGCAAAATTAATTTAGATATGTATCTGGCGAGCGTGGCGGTGCAATCTAAGCCGAGCAGCTGGCCTCCAGCCAAAGTAAAGCACCCATTATTTTCCAATTAAACTCAAAGATATCTGTCAAATTCACACGCCAGCCGCGCCGCGTCCAACTTTCCTGATGTGATTTATGTGGAACTGCTGTACGCTTTAATTAAAATGTTTTTGGGAGTTTTTGGAGGCAAATAAAACAACAGTGACTCTGAAGAGACACCTCTCTACATGTGTACGAGTGGTTTCCAGGAGAGCGGCTCAGATTTGTCACATTTATCTCCACGTTTACGTCTAAAACCTGAACAGGAAGTTTTCCTGCAGCAGCTTTAACTGAATCTGTGCAGCTGTAAACTTCTGCTTATGAATAAACCACAGAACTAATGTTGAGATGGCTTCACATCCTCCCTTAATGAAGTAGAAAAGCTGAAAAAGAAGCGTCATGGACCAACAGTAATCTCCTGTTTTAGCCTTTAACTGATGTTAAAACCTTAAACTTACGCTTGACCCTTTGGCTTGTGTTTGCTGTTGTTTCTGTTTTTAGTTTATTAAGTTATTTTTGCTTTTTGCTTGAGTTTTAGGTTTTGTTTGGACCTGAACTTGCTCTTGAGCCTTTGGCTTTTTTTTTCTTTTATTTATTTTTAACTTGTGTTTTAGCCTTTTATTTATTTTTATTTTTATTTTTTTTTAAAACCTTTTAGCTCATGCTTTATCCTTAAACTTGTGTTTTTTTTCTTCGGCATGTTTTCTTAAGATTATTCCCTGTAATTTTAGTCTTAAGTGTGTGTTCTTGTTTTTTTTGTCCTTAAACTAAAATTTGGGTCTAAAATAAAAGTTTGTGTTTTTTTAACTTTTAGCTTTTTAGCTCGTGTCTCAGACTTAAACTCGTGTCTCAGACTTAAACTTGTGTCTCAGACTTAAACTTGTGTCTCAGACTTAAACTTGTGTCTCAGACTTAAACTCGTGTCTCAGACTTAAACTTGTTTCTCAGACTTAAAGTTGTGTCTCAGACATAAACTTGTGACTCAGACTCAAACTTGTGTCTTAGACTTAAACTTGTGTTTTAGACTTAAACTTGTGTCTCAGACTTAAACTTTAGCCTTTAGTTAACGCGTCCTGACTCACACTTAAAGATGAAGTTTTGCTTGTTCACGCTGATGTTTATCACTGATTGTGACCTTTGGTGGGTTTTTGAAACAAAATCAAGGATCATATGTTTTAAGTAAAACCATCTTGATGTCAGTTCTTCAGTTCTTTTCATAAGCTGATATAAAAATACTAGAAACTGAAGAAACTGTTCAGTGAAGCTGCTTTTTGTTTGTATCTTTGTCATCAAGGTCTGAGCTGATGAGTCTGAGGAGCAGAAGAAACAGAGAAACATCATTTCATCATCGATGAATCAATGATCGTTTGTTTGTTTCTTCATCCTGTGTTTAACGCAGACGCTTCGACTCAAACTCAGGAGACAGATTTCAGCTGCTGTTTCTCTTTATAAAAACTGTTTTTATGATGAATCAAAGCTGCTGCTGTCACGTGATGTGTCTGTGTGCTCTCAGGGTGATTCTGTCATCACTGTTTCTGCGGCGGCGGCGGTGGCTCCAGGTAATGATGTCATTTGTATAAATTATGATGAGAGAGGAGATAAGGTGGCGCTGGCTGTCAGGTGACAGCAGCAGCTCATCAAAGCTGCGTTTACTCTCTTTGCTTTGCAGAGGAGTGAATTAAAGAGCCGTCTGTGATGCATGAGGCCGAAAACGCCGGCAGAGTTTACGGCTGTTTTCCACGCCGTGAAGGCGGGAGGCGCTCTGATGTCTGTGGAGAAATCACCTCCATAAGTTAGAGAAGAAGGTGTCAGCGCCCAGACTGAGTTATGACTGTAGAGACAGAGCGTCAAAGCTCGCTCTGAGCTCGTCCTCTGTCAGCGCCAACATCAGGCAGATTCATCACAATGAAAGAATTGATCCGTCATTAATAACGCTGATGATGTCATTCATTAACCTGAGCGCTCTGTGCTCTGAGAGACTGATGGATTTAAAGAGGTCTGAGCTTCTTAAAGCAGAAAATCAGTGTTTCCTGTCGCTCTGACACTGAGGTGAGTTTATAAAGGCTATAAAGATGTTAAACAACCTGAGCTACAGGGGCGGATCCACCGGGGGGGCTAGGGGGGGAGCTGCCCCCACAAAATAAAAAAAAGTCAATATAAATTCAAAGTCAAATTTTGAGATAGTCAAAATTTGCCTTTTTTTTCCAAATTCTTTTTTATTTATTTTGGAAAAATCAACAATAAACACATTTACACAACACAACATTCATCCATAACATAGCACAGTGCCCTTTTACAGAAATTTATGACAGAGACAAAGACAAAGCAACCTATTACACTATTACTCATATCCCACTATTTTGATATATGACATAAAAGGTCCCCAGACATTCTCAAAATTTTTTTGTTTGCCCTTCAACAGATATGTAATCCTTTTCAGTGGGAGGGTGGACAACATCTGTTGCCTCCACTGACTTATCACAGGTCCATGAATCTTCTTCCAGCATAAGGAAATACATCTCTTTGCATTTAACAAGCTTATATCTATAAACATTCTTTCAGCTTTTGTGTAGGTAGGTTTCTCTGGGTATAAACCAAATATGAACAGTCTTTGGTCTTATGTAAACTTCTTAGACATAATTTTTTCAATTTCCCCTCTTATTCCTTCCCAGAACAATACAATTTTTCTACAATACCACAAACAATGAACCAGTGTTCCTCTATGTTCAACGCATTTTGGACATACATCAGGAAAATTTCTATCATACCTACTGAGATCAACTGGTGTTACATAAATTCTCATCAACCATTTGAACTGGATTAATCTGAGACGTATGTTAATAGATCTGGTATAAGCCGAATTACTAAAATTTGAGTTTTTATCTCAAAACTACGATTTAATATTTTCATATGATTTACTATTTTGTTCTTATTTCATGGTATGCATAAAAAAACGATATAAACTTCATCGTATACCAATGATTAATCAAGAAAACCACATTCCATGCAGAAAGAACAGGTGAAGGTTGAAGAGTAGCTCTAATTTAATCCTTTTTTCAGTCCAGAATATAAGTAAACACAGACGGCTTAATGCTCAAATTAAATTATCAGCTCGTACAATCTAATGTTCACATAATTATAATCCTTTCACATTCCTTTTCATGCAATTTCTTTGTTTTATTTTTATATTTATTCTCACACTGTTGAATATTTGACCACTTTTTAAAATCATTTTCAAGACAGTTCCATTTTTTTACACCAGCCACAGAAAAACTAATTTGTTTGAGGTCGGTTCTTGCGTATGAGTATTTAAAATCATGCTTTTTTTTTACAAGCACAACAAAATACGCCAAATAGGAATTTAAAATTGTGTTTGGCCACCCCTGCTTTAAAGACTGGAGAATCAAACCTGATCCTCTGAAATGTTTGATAAGTAAAAGTCACATTTAAAAACCTGTGTTCTGTACCTGAGAGGTTTAAACTCTGCTGTTTTCTCTGTCAGGGCCTTGAATAATTCAGGGATGGAGCTTGTGGTTTGGAAACAAAGAGAGAAGGTCATCCTCAGGCAGGTTTCTCTCTGGAAGCGAAGCCTCCGAGCAGCAGTGGCCATCTGGCTACCAAAGCGTCCACGGGCCGTTGTCTGGATGAGAGGCATGACTCAGCAGGACGGAGTCAAACAGAGGTCAACGCCGCCGCAGGCAAGGTCGCCGCCGCGGGAGAGGACAAGCTGGCAACACTTGAAACCACACACACGCCAAACACACACCTCACACACGCTCAGCAGCAGCAGCAGAGGCAGATGGCTAAACGGTTCCCTCAAGCTCCTGTCGATTCATCTGAGGATTATTCTTATCGTCCCTGAAAAAAGGTGATGATATTGATTTTGCAGGTCGGGCTGAGAGTGTCTGACTGATGCTTATCTCAGGAGGCTGCACATCACCTGTCTGTCTGTCAGTGTCAGGGCAAAGCTGCTCCAGCTGATAAATAAAATACATCATCTTTAACCTCACACAGGAGAAAAATACAGATTCAAGCTCTGCTCCACCACAGCGACATGAGGAAAACACAGGAGTGAAGCTGGAATTAACCCTCAGGGCAGTAAAACATCATAAAAACACTCATGAGGAACCAAACTGACTGATAAAAACTTTAAAAAACAGCAAAGATAGAGTTTGGAGAAATAATCTGCAGAGATTTTAGAGAAACACTGACAGCTTTAACCAACACGTTCATGTTTCAGTGATTTTGTTCATATTAAACAGAAACTTTATCTCAGATCTGTGGTTCCTGCAAATTTCAACGATAAACTGATGGAAACTCAGAGCGAGGTTTGATAAATCTAAAGGTTTGCAAAGTATCTGGATTATTGAGATAAATAAGAGAAACATTCAATTGAACACAACCTCACTTTGGTTAAAACATGTGAACTTTTACATTTTTAAACTTCATCTCACTTTGTTTGTTTTTTTTCTTGTGCAAAAGTGCCCTCTTAGTAGTCAAAAATATGCAAAAGTGCCCTCTTAGTAGTCAAAAATATGCGAAAGTGCCCTCTAAGTAGTTGAACAATGTGCAAAGTACCCTCTTAGTAGTCAAAAATGTGCAAAAGTGCCCTCTTAGTAGTTGAACAATGTGCAAAGTGCCCTCTTAGTAGTCAAAAATATGCAAAAGTGCCCTCTTAGTAGTTGAACAATGTGCAAAGTACCCTCTTAGTAGTCGAAAATATGCAAAAGTGCCCTCTTAGTAGTCAAAAATATGCGAAAGTGCCCTCTTAGTAGTCAAAAATATGTGAAAGTGCCCTCTTAGTAGTTGAACAATGTGCAAAGTGCCCTCTTAGTAGTCAAAAATGTGCAAAAGTGCCCTCTTAGTAGTTGAACAATGTGCAAAATGTGCAAAGTGCCCTCTAAGTAGTCAAAAATGTGCAAAGTGCCCTCTAAGTAGTCAAAAAATGTGCAAAAGTGCCATCTAAGTAGTCATAAAGGTGCAAAAGTGCCCTCTTAGTAGTTGAACAATGTGCAAAGTGCCCTCTAAGTAGTCAAAAAATGTGCAAAAGTGCCATTATGGAAGCCAAAACATGAACCTTAGTTCCTTCTAACATGTTGTCTCTTTTTGTCACAGAGGCAGTGGGTAACATGCTGCTGAAATCCAGACATTTTTCTGTTTCTACTGTTTTATGTCTGTAAAACATATCACATATCTGTCAGTCTCTGTCTGATGTGAAGCAGCAATTAAAGTCCTGAGCTGAAAGCTGCAGTCACACAGTAAATAAATAAGCCGTTAGAGGAGAGTCAGCGCTGGATTGGACCAACGTTTCTCAGGCTGTGGAGGAGAAAAGCTGATTGATGGGATCAGTAAATCCATTTTTCAGCTCTTTAAAACAGGAGGTGAGCAGCAGAGCAGGAGTTAAAGATTTAGTCTCTGAGCCTGAAGAATCGATCTATGGACGACAGAGGTCGAATGAAACCAGCTGTTTTCCAACACTGAGAGCAGAGATTAGTTTCTACAGTAACATGTCACTGAGACTCTGTCGGAGCAACATGTTCTTCTGACAGCTTGAAGTCTTTGTGCTGGTTGTGGATGAGGGTCTTTATTTTCTCAGATGGTAAAACTGACCATTCTTCTTGGCAAAAAGCCTCCAGTTCCTGTAAATTCTTGGGCCTGGTCGTCTGCAGGTTTCCTTTGACTCCTAACGAGCTTCATCATTCAGATCATCTGTCCTCATCACACCTGAGCTCATCACACCTGAGCTCATCACACCTGAGCTCATCACACCTGAGCTCCTCACACCTGAGCTCCTCAGGCAGGTAAACTTTTAAAAAGGGTTTTTCTTTCCTTCACTCAGTGTTTGACACAGACGACCAACACCATCAGTTGGTTGCTCTGTGTTTGTGTGTGTGTGTGTGTGTGTGTTTTTGTGTGGTTGTTGTGTGGGAAGGATTTAGAGTTTTGTTTTGAGAGTTTAAAATCTCAGTCAGCTTTTTATTTTAGTTTTTCAACTATTTTGGTAGAATCAGTGGATGAGGGTGGAGTTTAAAAACCTCTACCTCCATCTTTCAGACCCCAGAAACTATTTTCTGTTTCTTTATTTGAGGTTTTTTTCTTTAATCACTGTCATTCACATCCAAGTCTTGCAGAGACATAATCAGACTCAGGCCTCATCCACACGAAGTAAAAACTCTGAACAGTTTCCAAAACGATCGTCATAAAGATGAAGGCGTCTCAGAAAATGTGTGCGTCTATATGAATGCACTCATACGCATGAAGACGCTGTAAAACACCTGCCAGACCTCTAGGGGCGCTGTAACGATATGAAACAAGCGGAAACAGAAGAACAAACAGTGGCATGAAGACTTTTGGCTAAAGTTGAGCCGTACTGTGTCCTCTATGATTGTTTTAACTCTGTGGTGGTTGAGAAGAAGGAGATTTAGCTGCTAAAGGGATAGCAGGGTCACCAGCTTCATCAACACATACGCTACAGAGTACGCCGCCATTCTTGTTGTTGTTGTTGCCGTGGTGACGCTTGTGGCGCATGCATATTAACGACGATGTGAAAATATGACGTCAGCGTATCTGAAAAGTTGCAGAGAGCCAGTTTACACGGAGCAGCGTATACGGCGTTTCTAAATCTTCCCACTTTGGAACCTGGTTTCAGAAATGATGGTTTACAGACCCACAAAACGCCGTCTTCGTGTGGATGAGACGCAGATTCAGCAAAAAACTTAGGACCTCGTTTTGTCTTCGTGTGGATGGGGCCTGGGATGGCCACTCCAGAACCTTCACTTTATTCTGCTGTAGCCAATGGCAGGTCCCAAATTTCAACTTTTCATCAAAAATATTTCACTTCTTAATTTAAAAAATATGACTTCTACTCTAAAATATCAACTTTTTATCTAAAAAATTTGGACTTCATATCAAAATGGTGGTTTTTCTCAATTTTTTTTATGACCTTAACCTAAAGAATTTGACTTTGTTTTGCAAAGTTTTGACTTTTATCAAAAATTTTGGCTTATTTTATCCAATGATTTCAACTTACAGTCTCATATTTCCACATTTACATCTCAGAATTTTGACTAAATTCCAAATTTAAACTTTTTACCTTAAAATTTGTGACTATATCATTTTTTACTTTCATCTCAAGATTTTGACTATTGATCTCGTTTTTTTCTTTTGTCTCAAAATTCTTACTTTTGCTCCCAAATTTCTATATTTCACTGACAAATTTTCACCTTATTGTCTCAAAATTTTGACTTCTCATCTAAATTAACAACAGTCACAAAATTTTGATTCTATCTCAGAAATGTCTTTTTTCTCAACTTTTGTCCCTTATCTTAAAATTTGGAGGTTTTTTTCTAAGTTTTGACTATTTCATCCTGAAACTTTGACTTTTATCCCAAAACTTTGACTTGTCCTTGTGTTTTGGATCATTGTCATGTGTGAACGTCCAAGTACGTCTCATGTGCAGCTTCTGGGCTGATGAGTGTAAATTTTCCTCCAGTATTTTCTGATAACATGCTGCATTCATCCTTCATTCATCAGTTTGGACCAAGTTTCCTGAGCCTTTGTAGCTCACACACATGTTAAGGAATGTATGTTTCTTTATGTGTGTTCAGTTTTACAGCTTCTTCAGTAAAATTTCAAGCAGAATCCGAGTTTTCTCTACAAACTGTTATTAGTCCGTCCACTGCAGTATAAATAATCCATAAGGGAGTCGTTAAGAATAAAGGAGAATGATGATATAAGGACTGAACCATTTCTTATCTGGAAACTTGACCTTTTTTTAAGAGACAAACTCAAAATTTGGGACTTTGAAAAACCAAATCTCAAATTTGGGATTTCAAAAAGATGAAGTCCAAAGTTTGGGATCCAAACTTTGGGCTTCGCTGCTGGGACTTGAAAAGAAGAAGAAAAGTTTCATGAGTGGAACTTTTAAAGCTAAATTCTCCAAACGTTTGTCTTCTGAAACGAACTTAAACATTTGTCGCCTTAAGTGTCTGATAACAGCTCTGCAGATGAACCAACATGCTCCGTTAGATTCACACGATTGAAAACTCAACAAATCCTTCGACAGTTTTCTCTCCCCGGGTTAAGACTTAATTCCTCACCCGACACGATAACGATGTTGGTTTTGGTTTCTCTGAGCGTAATGACGAGTCACGGCGTGTTTATGGGTTTAATATCAGCCGTAAGAAGCAGAACGAAGACAGCAGTTCGCTCAGACATGGACTCTGAGAAAGAGAAGAGGAGGCAGAAAAGGAAAAGGCAGCAGGAGGCTGATCTGAGCGAGTATTAACTTCTCATGAATAACCGCCGGCGCCAACGGGCAGAGATTAGCAGATAATGTTTCCGTGTAGCAGCGGGGAGACGCCGCGTTCTCTGAGCTCAGGACGCTGCTTCAACAAAAAGCCTCAGCTCTCGCTCTGAGGCAAATTTTCACCAGAGAAACTGTTTTTATCTCTTCCACTGAGCTAAGAAAAGTAACCCTGCTCTCTGTGTTTTTTTTGTTTTTTCTGATGCTGTTGCTGAGAAACTGGAACTAAGTGAAAAGAGCAAAACAAAGTGTGTAGAGACAGGAGCAGAGCTGAGGCATCTTTACAACCTCAGAGACAGAGAATACATTTAAAAACAGACTTTTCTGATAAAATGAGTTAATAAAGCATCTGCAGGGTCATGAAACCATCAGTCCACTGTCCTGGTTACATTAGTTTTCATGTCATCAAAGACTAAAAGTGAATCTCTGTCATCCTCAGACTGAAATTAACAGCTGTTTCAATCCCAACAATAATACTTTTTTTACATTTTTCTTCTAAAGTTCTCACTTTAGGGGTCATCATGACCTAAACCTGATGGGAAACACAATCAGGCCTGAAGGTTTTTTCAAGTATTTGCGGATGTTTCCAGACTGCAAAAACTGAAATCTAAGCAAGTCATTTTGTCTTATTTGTAGTAAAAATTGTCTTATTGTTCTTAATTTGAGCCACATTGACCAGACCAGGTCATAAAAATGTCTTATTTCAAGTTTTTTAAAGACAAAAATTAGGTGTAAATTGCTTGTAACAAGTAAAAAAAAATCTGCCAATGGGATAAGATAAGATTGTTGATAAAAGATTCAACAGATAACAGCCCGAGCATATCAGAACAATTACTCAGTAAATTAGCCTTTGATGGATTTTACACTTTGAAGGAAGCAGAGAGAAACTACTTCCACTTCCACAGAGACACAGAGAGAGGAACCTGAGCACTTTAAGCAGAGTTTAATTCAATTTAAAGACTTTAAAATATCATCAGAGAAACATTAGAGAGAGTCTGTAAAGCTGCAGGACGAATGAAAGCTGCTAAAATCATCCTCCAAAAAAAATGTTTCTTCTTTTCTTTGACTCTTCTTAGGTAGAAGGGAAACAAGGTAACGGAAATGTTATTTTATTGTCTCGTTCTATTACATGTCTGCACCGTTTTATGTAGCTTTGTGCTACGTTTGACCTGCACAGCACTCGGTTTTTTTTTTTTTTAATGTGCTTTATAAGTAAAGTTTGAGTTGAGTCCACACAGATGTAGAAGTGTCAGATTGAAAAAAAAAAAAAACATTCACAGCAAAAACGGAAATCTGAGCAAGTCATTCTGCATTATTTGTAGTAAAAATTGTCTTATTGTTCTTAATTTGAGCCACATTTACTAGTCCGGGTCATAAAAATGTCTCATTTCAAGTTTTTTTTAAGACAAAATGAGGTGTAAATTGCCACTGTTTTCACTGCAAAAACTGAAATCTAAGTAAGTCATTCTGTCTTATTTTTAGAAAATTTGTCTTACTGTTCTTGCTTTGAGCCACATTTATTAGACCAGGTCATAAAAATGTCTCATTTCAAGTTTTTTAAAGACAAAAATGAGGCATCAATTGCTTGTAACAAGTAAAAAAAAATCAGCCAATGGGATAAGATAAAAGATTCTTGTTTTAAGACATCTTTCTAATTTGAAGAAACTTCCCGGGAGAAGTCGTTTGTTTTATTTCTGGACTGTAGTGAAGAGTTTCTTGTTTCTGTAGCTCTGAGTCTGTATAGATCCACAGAGCGTAGATGAGTCTCCACCTTGAATCATTTAACCTTATGTGTGTAAATGTGTGGGTGTGAGGCTGTGACACCAAAGACCAATTATACCTCAGACCTCAAACCTCCTGCGGTTGGAGAAAAACGCCTTTAGCTCCATGAAGTGATGAACAAATTACACACATGAGACTGAAGAAGTGAATGTTTTCCTGCTTCTCCATCAGTGACTCAGCATTTATCCTCATCTCGTCTTTTATCTCCAGCCTGAAAACTCTGTTTCAGTCGTTTTATTGTTCTCTGTGTTTGCACTGATAACGCCGCCATCGCCGCCGCCGCCGCCGCCATGCTGCGTTCACCATGACTTGTGCTTTTAATCAGATGTAGCTTCCAGCGCCTTCATTAGCATTCAGCACGCTCACCTCGCTGCACCGCTGGCCGCTCTCGTTCCCACTCGCAGCGCTGTCTTCTTCACTGTAGGATATGATACATAATGCATGTACTCCAATGACCCCCCCCCCCATCCTGTGGTCCAGGGAGAATAATGGGGAACAGGAGGAAACATTAACAGAAGCAGAAACCTGAACATCAGCTGACCTCACTCCTCTGCTGCAGATATAGAAATTACCTTTATGCAAATGTTGTTTATGTCAACAGCGTCTGCTCCTGAGAACCTGCAGAGGATGAAGAGATAAAACAGAGTCAGGAAAGAACATCTGCTTCCTGCACAACAACAACAACAACAACAACAACAACAACAACAACAACAAAGGGGAAGAGAAGATGAACAGAAACTGAAAACCTGTCATTCTCCCTCAGAGAAGATGTTTGAGCGTCATGTTAGAAGGAACTAAGGTTCATGTTTTAACTTCCATAATGGCACTTTTGCACATTTTTGACTATCAAGAGGGCACTTTTGCACATTTTTGACTACTTAGAGGGCACTTTTGCACATTTTTGACTACTTAGAGGGCACTTTTGCACATTTTTGACTACTAAGAGGGCACTTTTGCACATTTTTGACTACTTAGAGGGCACTTTTGCACATTTTTGACTACTTAGAGGGCACTTTTGCACATTTTTTGCTACTCAGTGAGCACTTTTGCACATTTCTTGCCTATGAAGAGGGCAATTTTGCACATTTTTGACTACTAAGAGGGCACTTTTGCACATTTTTGACTACTTAGAGGGCACTTTTGCACATTTTTGACTACTAAGAGGGCACTTTTGCACGTTTTTTGACTACTAAGAGGGCACTTTTGCACATTTTTCAACTTCTAAGAGGGCACTTTTGCACATTTTTGGCTACCAAGGGGCACTTTTGCACATTGTTCGACTACTAAGAGGGCACTTATGCACATTTTTGGCATCCAATAGGGCCCTTTTGCACATTTTTTGACTACTAAGAAGGCACTTTTGCACATTTTTTGACTACTAAGAGGGCACTTTTGCACATTTTTTGACTACTTAGAGGGCACTTTTGCACATTTTTTGACTACTTAGAAGTCACTTTTGCACATTTTTGACTACTTAGAGGGCACTTTTGCACATTGTTTGGCTACTAAGAGGGCACTTTTGCACATGTCTTGCCTATGAAGAGGGCACTTTTGCACATTTTTGGCTACCAAGAGGACACTTTTGCACATTTTTTTACTACCACGAGGGCACTTTTGCGCATTTTGACTACCAAGTGGACACTTCTGCACATTTTTGACTGGTAGGTGGGTACATTTGCACACATTTTAACTTCCATAATGGGACTTTTGCACATTTTTGACTACCAAGAGGGCATTTTTACACATTTTTTGCTTCCAACAAGGCACTTTTGCACATTTTTTGGCTACTAAGTGAGCACTTTTGCACATTTTCAATGATTCAGTGATTTTTGAATTTTGAGGTATGATGAGAGTGAAATGATGTAAACAAACATCAAACCATAAAACAATCAACAAACCATAAAACATTGCCGTGGCTCAAATAAAGGCAGATGTAACGTCTTATTTTATGGTGCAGATGGTGTCAGCCTCCTGTCACATTGTCTCCTTCCTGCTTTTCTGCTCATATTTTCCCACAGAGCAGATTTGAGGAGGTCGGTGTCTTCGCTGACGGCCTCCTCATCCACAGATGGACATCAGCTTTTAGATTAATGGATTACCAGCAGAGGAAGGAGGCTGACTGTGCTTCCTGCTAATGCTTCAGAGTAAAAGACACTGGTCCGTTAAAGGTGGAACAAAGAGGAGAGAGACAGAACATCTCGTACGTAGCAGCTAATTCCCCTCAGACTGGAAAATCCATTACAGAGCTTTCTCTCCTCTCTGCCTCAGCGTTTGTGTCGGTGTTTCCCTCAGTGTTTCTGTCTCCCAGCCTTCACGCAGCCTCTCTTTAAATAAACCTCATCAATCTACTGCAACAACAAAGTGTCCACAGTCTTCAGAGACGCTCGGCCGATCCTGGGACGCCGCCCGGCCCCGGCCTGGAGGAATCAGGGCGCTAAGACGTTTCTCTGACACATGACTGAGAGCGAGTTTCAGGGCCAGAAACTCCAATTCAAGGCTGTAACCTGCTCCAATAAAAGCTAATCTGCTGCTGGAGGTGATGACTCTGGAGCTGCTCTCTAACAAACACAAACTAACTCTTCTCTTTGCTTTCTTCTCCTCAGGTGTTTGGACTTAACGAGGTTTAAAGCTCTATAACCAGTCCACAAAAACAATCAATGACCCTTTAAAGGGTTCATAAATAACTCCAAACAAACCAACTCTGTTTTCATCCGGGGAACACTTTTGGCTTTAGGTGGAAAAATGTAGTAGCTCCTTTTATTTGACTCTGAATAAAATTATAATTGAACATTTGTTGATCTAAATATCCATACATCGTCTTATTAAGCCTGCCAACCAACTTTCCTTGCACCTGAAGTTTCACAACCACCCTGGCGATTTTGCACATTTTTTACTACTAAGTGGGCACTTTTGCACACATTTTGGCTTCCATAATAGCACTTTTGCACACAAATGGCTAGTAAGTGAGCACTTTTGCACATTTCTTGCCTATGAAGAGGGCACTTTTGCCTATTTTTGGCTTCCATAATGGCACTTTTGCACATTTTTTGGCTACCAAGAGGGCAATTTTGCACATTTTTGGCTATCAAGAGGGCAATTTTGCACATTTTTGGCTATCAAGAGGGCACTTTTGCACATTTTTGACTACTAAGTGGGCACTTTTGCACATTTTTGGCTACTAAGAGGGTACTTTTGCACAAATTTTGACTTCCATAATAGCACTTTTGCACACAAATGGCTAGTAAGTGAGCACTTTTGCACATTTCTTGCCTATGAAGAGGGCACTTTTGCACATTTTTGACTACTGAGGGGACACTTTTGCACATTTTTTGGCTACCAAGAGGGCAATTTTGCACATTTTTGGCTACTCAGTGGGCACTTTTGCACATTTTTGGCTGCTGAGAGGGTACCTTTGCACACATTTTGGCTTCCATAATAGCACTTTTGCACACAAATGGCTAGTAAGTGAGCACTTTTGCACATTTCTTGCCTATGAAGAGGGCACTTTTGCACATTTTTGGCTTACATAATGGCACTATTACACATTTTTGACTACTTAGAGGGCAATTTGCACATTTTTGGCTACCAAGAGGGCAATTTTGCACATTTTTGGCTACCAAGAGGGCACTTTTGCACATTTTTGGCTTCCATTAGGGCACTTTTGCACATTTTTGGCTACTTAGTGGGCACTTTTGCACATTTTTGGCTACTAAGAGGGTACTTTTGCACACATTTTGGCTTCCATAATAGCACTTTTGCACACAAATGGCTAGTAAGTGAGCACTTTTGCACATTTCTTGCCTATGAAGAGGGCACTTTTGCACATTTTTGACTACTTAGAGGGCACTTTTGCATATTTTTTGGCTACCAAGAGGGCACTTTTGCACATTTTGGCTTCTAAGAGGGCACTTGTGCACATTTTTGGCTGCTGAGAGGGCACTTTTGCACATGTCTTGCCTATGAAGAGGGCACTTTTGCACATTTTTGACTACTTAGAGGGCACTTTTGCATATTTTTTGGCTACCAAGAGGGCAATTTTGCACATTTTTGGCTTCTAAGAGGGCACTTGTGCACATTTTTGGCTGCTGAGAGGGCACTTTTGCACATGTCTTGCCTATGAAGAGGGCACTTTTGCACATTTTGGTTTCTTAGAACATAGCAAAAGAAAAAAAAACCCTTTAGACGACATTAACTGTCATTAACAGCCGGTAACAAAGTGAACGTCTTCATGAGTGAAAATCAGGTTTTTTTAGATGCATATGTAAACAGAGAAGGTTGACGTGAACATTAGACACCAAACATCTGTGCTCTTATTTCTCCTTCATGCAGATTTTATTTGCATGTGAATCTGAGTCTTTCATCATCTTCAGGTTTGTTACAGTCACATTTTCCTGCTTGTTAGAAATCAGTACAGCACATAAAGACCAACATGAACATACTGAGTTTTTTTTTTTCTCTGTTTCTGCTAAAAGCTGCTCCACGCAGAGTTAATAAACGACTTAATGAGATTGTGGAGTATTATTTACAGTGGAAGCTCCAGCGGCTCAGGAAAGCAAACATCACATTCCTCCCATGACTGAAAAGCAATTATTCAGTCAAATCAAACGGCCTCTCTTTGTGTGTTTCCAGAGCGCCGCTGACTCTTTGCGGCGTGCGGAGTCACCGTGGCACTAATGGAAGCTGCGCGGCCCACTCACCGACCCTCACTATTAGAGAATGGCTTGTGTAATTCTCATTAGCATTCATTTCATGCAGGAAGGAAAGAGAGATAAAGAGAGGGAGGGAGGGAGGGACATAAACAAAGAGCGGGTGAGCGGGCAAATTGGAGGCAGAATGGTTCAGCAAATGAGCCGACAACGAGAGTTTGAGGCAGAAAAAACACAGACTAACGTTAACGAGCAGGAATAAAGGAGGAGGACGCTGAGAACATCAACGCGTCTCCTCTGCTGTTTCAACCTGAAACACTTTTGTTTCTGTCAGAGAAACTAAAAGATGCTGAAGTCAACAAACCAAACGCTTCTACACCAAACTGGAGTTAGTTCCAGGTCCTGACTTAAGTCACAGTTCTTTGTGTTTCCACCGACAATGAACCATCTCCAGGAGCTAAAAACTGAAGTTTATCAAACACAAACTACATCAGGGGCTGAGGGACAGGGTTACCATGGTTACCTACGAGTTTGAAGCCAAAAAACCCCGTTTCTCTAGCCGCCATTGTGCAGCCAGAGTCTGAGCAGTAGAGAATTTCAGGTGGAGCCAAGTAAAAAAGAGAAATAAAAATATTTATTTCTTCTTCTTCAGAAGGTTTAGTCTCCTTTTGGCTCTTTCCTGAAGTTTCTTATATCCCCGATAAAAACTACTCATGAACGGCAGCTGTCAACTATCGAAACTTATATCACGGTTTTTAACGTCCAATAACTAATGAGAAACTAACTTCTCAGAAAAAAAAACACCTGAACACCATGCAACCAGATGACATCATCATACCACCTTAGAGTAAGGATGAGAGAAACGTTTCTACCAGGTATCGTAATTTTTTAAAGTTTTCCTGTCTCATATGCTGAATGCATGAGGAGGCGGGGCTTATGACCTATACTGCAGCCAGACACCAGGGGGCGGGGCTTATGACCTATACTGCAGCCAGACACCAGGGGGCGGGGCTTATGACCTATACTGCAGCCAGACACCAGGGGGCGGGGCTTAAATGAGGACTTGAACACAATGCAGCCAAACAAAATCTTCACATCAGCCCAGAAAACAGATTTGAGAAACGTTTCCATGAACAGGAGAGTTTTCTGACTTCCTGTCCTGCTCAGTCTGCTCTTCTCTGATTGGTCAGGAACAGAGGCTTTAACTTAAGTCTCTAAAGGATGAAAACACGACGACTGAAGCTTCATATTTTTGTGCAGATTCTTCCTCTAAGTGTTCTCTTCAGAAGAATTAAAACGACCTTCTGCTGCTCAAACTCTTTGTGCACAAACAGCCCAAGGTTCCTGCAGCGTGTGTGTGCGTTTTTAAACAGATGCACCTTGAGACTTAAATGGATTAGTCTCGCTCATTACGCCGTCTGCGTGCTCCACTTACCAAGACACATGTTTATCTTTGAGCACGGCGAAGGTTATCAAGCTAAGGCCGAATTATTTTACCTGTGGCTCTGCAGCTTTATGACCAAACTCAAGGTGAAG
>RPOG01006710.1:0-12500 GCA_008086565.1 Thalassoma bifasciatum
ACACACACACACACACACACACACACACACACAGGTCATGTGACAACATCTCAGGTCACAAACTCTTGTCGTGTTGATAACTTCTCTCCTCCTGTGTTTCCTGTTTGGATAATAACAGTTTGACCTTTAACCCAAACAGACACTTCTTCTTCTTCTTCTCCTGTTTTTCTGCTGTCGACTTCACTCCACCCAAACACAACTCTACACCTCCTCTCTCTCTCTCTCTCTCTCTCTCTCTCTGTCGTTATCTCCTTTTCCACCAATTCCTGTTTGGTGTCAGTGCTTAGTTAGTTCTTATCTCGTTTTTCCAAAGAACTGGTTTGGTTTTCCATCAGCGAGGAGTCAAGTCAGAGCGAGGAACTCGTTCCTAAAACAACCAAAGATGGAGCCAGGTTCACCACTTTGTCAACAACTGCGTGAGCAAATGCACCCTGTTACAACAGTGTGGCTCTGTAGTAGAGGAGTGAAGCTACTAGACTGACCTGCCTGGAAACTCCACGGTTTGTGACTCCAACTGATGGAGGCTCAGATACAAACTTTATGTTCACACCTAAAATACAGAGATCCTGATACCAGTACTCCCACTGTGTGTGTGTGTGTGTGTGTGTGTGTGTGTGTGTGTGTGTGTGTGTTCTGGAGGTAAGTCTGCAGGTGTCCTCAGTCTCTTACAGGAAGCCGTGATGATGTCACACACTTCTCCTCCTGGTTAAAAAGCGAGCGTCTCGTTAATAAACAGGAAACAGCTGCTGAAGAAAAACTCAGCCGCCACTTAACCTGTCAGCCAATCAGACGGCAGCTTTTCTAACAGCTTCAATAAACTTTAATGAGCTTTAATTACAGCTGAGAGCTTCACTGGAACACACACACACACACACACACGCAGAAAGTTAAAAAGCTGTGTGAGTGTGTGTGTGTGTGTGTGTGTGTCGCCTTCAACCTTAAAAAAGACGATTCACTGGCAGAAAGACGGAAAGGCAACTAATCAGCTGCATTATACAGCCTGTCACACACACACACACACACACACACACACACACACACACACACACACACACACACACACACACACACATACAGAAGATGACAGTGGCGGTGCGGAGGTGTCAAAGTTCAAACCACCATTAGGCCGTTTGGACCAGTCAGAGAGCAGCTGATAAAGCGGAGGAACAAAGCGAGCTCTGCTGGAAATGTTATCGTCAGTCTGCAGGTGTGTGTGTGTGTGTGTCTGTGTGTGTGTCTGTGTGAGTGTGTGAGCTCCCACTTAGAGCTGCAGTTCACACTCTGTCCACTAGAGGCAGACTGAGAAAAACACCAACAGGTGAGTTTTTCATCCTCAGTGTTGACTCTTTAAATCAGAGCAGCTGCAGGTGAACAAACAGGTGAAGCTGATGATGAAGATGATGATGATGATGAGGTTGGAAATTTAAAGGAGAGAATGTAAGTAAAGTAAATTTATTTCAAACCTGCACACATAATCTCTCACATAACAATTTTTACAACAGTATTTACACATGCACAGGTTTGAAAAGGAGATGAATGAATCAGACGCTTATAGAGACCTAATCCTCACACTCACCATCACAAAACACAACATAAAAATATAAAAATAACAACAGACAAACATTCTCTTTCTCCTAACATGTTCCTTCTTTTTGGTGGTAAAATTGTGCTCAGGGGGATTTGAAAAATTCCTCAAAAAGTTCTGGGTTTGCTCTGACCGTTGTAAAGCTGCACTCTTAGACAGAAAATGCTGAAGTGGAAATGCACTTTTACAGATGCACAGTAGTTCCCCTCTTTTCCTCTGGGTCAGGACCAGCATTGAAAGTTTTTTTGGCCCATTTGAAGTCAAAACTTTGAGCTAAAGTGTCTAATTTTGAGAAAGAATGTCAAATAATGAAGAAAAAAGACAACATTTATGGATGAAAGTCTATGTTTTGAGATAAAAAGTCAAAATTAAGGACTAAAAAAAGTCAAAACTTTAAGACAAAGTTGGAATTTTGAACTGAGGAGAAAAAACGTATGACAAAGAAAATCAAATTTTGGATAAAGTACAAAAAAAATTGATGCAAAAAGTGAAAATTTTCTTGATTTTGAAATTAGTCCAAATTTTGACTTTTTAATCTCAAAATTCTTCCTTACTTTGGGAAAAAAAACACACAACACAGCCAATTTTCTTTAGTTAATATTTAACTGGCATGCTCTGGCTTCTATACATTATTTTTGTTTTCATTATAGAAAATGTTTCCTTCAAACAGTAAAGTGGTGTTTTAAATAAATGTTTGGGTTATGAAGCTACTTTGAAAGCATCAGAAAATGTGACATTAGCCAACAGCGCCCCCTGCAGGCTGCAGACACACAGTACACTTTAATGATTTTTGAGGAAAATGAAGAGTTCAGTTCTGTTTCCTGCTTTATTCAAAGTTTTTCTGGGGTTAATTCACTGAAGTGGGTTTATTTAGAGATTATAATCAGAGTCTATTCTTTTTATATGGATCAGCTGTTTGTTTCTACAAAGCATCACAAATATGAAATATTCAAGAAGAAATAGAAATAATATTAACAAAATAAAATCAAGGCCTGTGTTTTATTTTGAAAAGCAGCTTTCTGTGAAGTAAATGCTTAATTTTCTTCATATCAGATAACTTTTAAAGGATTTATTCAGACTTGAGCTGCTGAGCAAAACAATAACTTTCCTGCTATTTATGAAACCTCTACTTCCTGTTTTGTTCCCTTTCAAAATAAAACAAAGCCTGTCTTTAAATTTTTTTCTGAACTCTTTAATTTCCCTCTTTGACTGATTTCAGGATCAGATTCCTCAGTGAGAGTCTGTTTGAAATTAATCGTCCTGACTGTTTCCAGACTGTGCTGAGTGTCAGCGGTCAGCAGGGGGCGCTGTCAGCTCGAGTTAAAGTCAGCACAAACAGAGGACATGTTCACACATCTGTTTCATCTGTTTATGGAGATTTTTATTCTTCTGAAAGGAAAGTAAAATATTCTAACATTTTGGATTTTAATCAGATAAAAGAAGAAGAAAGGGTTAAATCTAACCGACGTGACTGATCAAACCTGAATCACTGATGTTTTCATTCTGCGTCTATTCAAACTTAGAGCCATTATAACCAGTTTAACCAGTTTCACCAGTTTAACCAATTCACATTTCCTCTTGTGTTTAGTGAACAGGAAGAGATGAAGCTGAACTGATTCTCCTGGTGACACGTCTTCAGAGCAGGTCACACTCATGACCTTCATCATCATCATCATCATCATCGTCGTAAAAGCATCGTCCTGAACCTTCTTAAAAAATCAAATCAAATTGAACTTTATTTATTCAGCACTTTTCATACATTAAAATGTGGCACAAAGTGTTTTACCTGTTTAAAACCAATCAGAAGTTTCCCTCCCCCAGTTCTTAACAGCGTGTATTTCCCCCTTTAACATCAGTGACAGCTTGAAGTCTTTAGTGCTGGTTGTGGATGAGGGTCTTTATTTTCTCAGATGGTAAAACTGACCATTCTTCTTGGCAAAAAGCCTCCAGTTCCTGTAAATTCTTGCTCTGTCTTGCATGAACTGCAGGTTTGAGATCTCCCCAGAGTGGCTCAATGATATTGAGGTCAGGAGACTGAGATGGCCACTCCAGAACCTTCACTTTTGTCCACAGGGGTCGTTAATACTGACACAGGATAAGGGTTCTAGAAAGAAGCTTCTTGGAAGGTTATTTAGACAACTTTCATACACAGGTAAGATTTTGTGGCACTATTTATATTTCTGCACAAAGGAAATATACTTTTTTCTTTTTATTAAAGCCTGTGGAGAAGCATTTCTATGGAAGCCCATTTCTGACAGTTAAAAAAAAATAAACCAAAAACTTGGCTTTGATTGATTTCTTTAAATTTCTCTTGAGTTGAGACTTTTAGGAAAGCAGTTGAGATTTTTCTAAGTCAGAATTTGTAGATAATAAAGTCAGATATGGAAGAAAAAAGTCATAACTTTTAGATTAAATGTCAAAATTGTAAGATAAAGTCAAAATTATGAATAGAAGTGAGACCTTTCAGATATCGTTTAAATTTTAAGATAATTATCTCAACATTTTAGGGCCAAAAGTCATAACTTTGACTTTTTATCTCAAAATTTGGACTTAATATGGGCAAAAAAAGGCTGTGTTTTGTTTTAGATTTTTAATTTGCGTAAATATGCTTCCATAGCTTTTTAAAAAACCAAAACCAAACCTTAAATTTATAGATAAAACAGTCAAAAGTGTAAGATAATGAAGTCAAAATGTCAACACAAAGTCAAAATAATCATTCAATTAAAAAAAAAAGGCCACATCATGAGATAATAAAGTCAGGTAAATAAAATAAAGTCAAAATTACAAGATGACATCCTAATTTTGGATTTAAAGTCAGAAATTTGACTTTGGTTAATTCTGATTTAACATCTCAGATTTTTTTTCTTCATAAAAAAAAAAAAAAAAAAAAAAAGAAATTCATGAAACCAAGTTTTTCATTTTCATATTTCTAACTGACATAAATTGGCTTCTATACATTATTTATGTTCCTATGATATAAAATGTTTGCTTCAAACATTTAAGGAGTGTTTTTAAATAAATGTTTGAGTTATGAAGCTACTTTGTTGTCTCAAGCATCAAACCCCAAATTTATGGATAAACAGTCAAAATGTAAGATAATAAAGTCAAAACTATGTAGTTTATTTATTTATTTTTTTAAAAAAGAAAAAAATCGTAAGATAACAAAGTTAAGTGAATGAATAAAGTCGAAATTATGAAATGAAGAAGTCCAAATTTTGGATTAAAAAGTTAGAAATTTGTCTTTATATATCTGACTTTACGTCTAAGATTCATTTTGAAAAAAAAGAGAGAAATTCATGAAACCAAGTTTTTCATTTTCATATTTCTAACTGACATAAATTGGCTTCTATACATTATTTATGTTCCTATGATATGAAATGTTTCCTTCAAACAGTAAAGGAGTGTTTTAAATAAATGTTTGAGTTATGAAGTTAAGTTAATTGTCAGTACAAACATGTCCAGATAGCTAGATAGCTAGATAGATAGATAGATAGATAGATAGATAGATAGATAGATAGATGAGGAGCTGCAGGCGCTGACGTAGGCCGAGTGGATGACGTCAGCCCCTCTGTGTCTCGGGGTGTGTTTGTTTGTGAGAGGAAGAGGCTGGTTGGATGTTGGGCGGGGTCTGAGGAAAGAGAGAGAGAGGGAGAGGGAGAGGGAGAGAGAGAGAGAGAGAGAGAGAGAGAGAGAGAGAGAGGACTGTCGATCCTGCTGCTGCTGCTGCTGCACGACAAAAGGAGGAGAAGAAGAAGGAGGAGGAGGAGGAATACGGAGAGACAGACACTCACACAGGCAGAGAGAGAGAAAGAGACAGAGACAGAAAAAGAGAGAGAGAGAAAAAGACACAGAGAGAGAGAGAGAGAGAGAGAGAGAGAGAGAGAGCGGGCACAGACGCGCGGACAGCCCGGAGGATGGGCCGGCGGAGCGGCCGTCGGTAGCGCTCTGTTTTCGGGGACGGAGCTCCAGGATGAGCGTAGCGCTGCAGGACCTCCGGAACACCGTGAGTACACACACACACACACACACACACACACACACACACACACACACACACACACAAGGAGGCAAAGACGCATCCACGCAACATGCACGCGCACACACGCATGTCACGCAGCCCACGCGCTCCTGTGTGTGTGTGTGTGTGTGTGCAGCTGTCAATCACTGTGACTACAGGTGTGTGTGTGTGTGTGTGTGTGTGTGTGGCCTGAAATCTGTTTCACCTCCTGCTGACGTCACTGATTGATCTCTGCTCAGCCTCGTGCAGATCTGACAAACACCTGGATCAGGTAGATCCTTCATGTTTCCGGTTTGTTTCTTTTTCTTTTTTTTTTCTTAGAAACATCTTTGAGAAAATAAACACAGCCTGTTGTTTCTGTGTGTTTTTATTTATTTAAAAACCACAGAAGAAGAGGAGACTTCCTGTAAACAGAATAAAAGCCTGTTCCTGCTGCTGCTGCTGCACACACTCATCTTCATCATCTTCATCATCTTCATCATATTTTTATTTTTCCAGGCTTCAACATCTTCTTCACCAAGACTCATCCAAATAAAGAGGCAGAAAAAATAAGAATAAAGTTCATTTATAAGAAGATGCATCAGCTTTAAGAGGAGAACAAGGAAATCAGAGCTGAAAAATAAAACAAGGAGAAAGTAAACGGAAGAAAAGCACCAGGAAATAAATGTTACATCATTTTAATGAAAGAGATAAAAAAAAAACAGGTTTGTGATGAGATTAAAAAAGTTAAATGTGATTATTTTCACTTAGTTTTTGTCATGAAGTCAATTTCTTTATAAAAGTGAGAATCTTCAAACTCAAGGAGAATTAACGAAACTAACGAAAATCTTCAACCTTCTCATAACAAAGGTGTTTTAGCCTGAAAACCATTATATTTTTACATTTTTTGTCTGTTTTTAACTTTAAAGCTTTGAGAACATTTCTAGAACTCACTGATCTGCTTTTCCTCAACTTTATTCATGTGATAATAATTTATTATTGTGCAATAATTTGTATGTTCCCCATCTTGGGTGCTGTTGAACACAAACAGTCGATCAGTTCTCATTAGAAAGAGCAACGCGTTAGATAAATGAAACTTGGAATAAATTACTCGAGTCATATGCACGAATTAGATATCACTCGCTATTTCGAAGGGGATGATCTTTTTGTCTCGTTTTGCATAAGAAAAATAAAAACACAGAGGAGAAAAGAAGAATTTTTCTAAAAAATACAGAGAAAAATAAAATAAAATAACACAAAAAACTCTGTTTGCATAAACGTGTTCATCTCAAAAAGTCAGAATATCACGAAAAAGCAAACAAATTTTGTCTCTTATTTTAGAAAGTGAGACCTGAATATTAGATGTACTCATAAAGTATAGAATGAATAATTTCAAACCTTCATTTCTGTAAATGTTGATGATTATATCTTACAGAGAATAAAAACACAAAATCAAGAGCCACAGAAAATCAGAACTTTACATAAGATCAATAAAAAAAGGAGATTTTACACAAAGATGTTCGGACTATGAAAAGTCTTTTACTCATTTTAGTCACTTTTTTTTATATTTCCTGACTTTTTCCAAGTTACTCCCATTTTTCCCCAGTTTTTCTGTTTTTTGACCATTTTTTTCCACCTTTAAGTTATTTTTATTTCTACTTCTTGCTGTTGTTTGTGCCACTTTTCAACGATTAGATTGTTTCTCTGTCAAAGTTAGTTTTCAACAGTTTGTGTCTTTGGTTGAACAGAGATGGAGAGAAGGAAACGTGAACTGCAAAAAAAAAATCTCTGCTATTCTGACACATTAAAAAAAAAAGAGTTTCATGATTTTAAAGTTGCCTGATTGAAACACTTTTTCTTCAGATGATTTTTAAATGTGTCGGCTTCTGCTTCAAAATCATCAAACTTTACCTGAGAAACAGGAAGTAGATGCTTTTATAAAATGAGAACGAGGAAGGAAAAGATGATGGAGGCGTTGAGGAAAACAAACAGAGATGATGATGATGATGAAGAAGAAAAAGGAGCGGTTTTCACGGTTTGAGCCGCTGTGGCGTCTCTGATGGACTCAGGTCGATTCTGGTTTTCTGTGGTTTTTAACAACAACAACAACAACAACGACACCACATGACATCAACACTTCATCTTCATCATCTTCATCTTCCTCAGCAGCAGCAGGTGTGGTCAGTGGTTACTGGAGTCGCGTTGTAATCCTCTCACCAAAGACAAATCTATGTCCAGTTACCAGCTTTGATATTTGAGTCATAGTCTGTGTATAGAATAAACAGCGTGACTCCACCTTTCACCGTTTTACAGTTTAGAAGCCAAAATAATCCATTACTAGAGCCGCCATTAGAGAATTTGTGAGAAACCAGGTCACGAATAAGCAAAAAAACACATATTTTTGTGTTTTGAAGGTCTGTTCCTAAAGTTTCTTATATCCTGGATAAAATGTACACATGAACAGCAGCTGTAAATCATGGTGGAATGAAACTTATAACTCGTTTTTTAACGTCTAATAACTGATGAAAACCCTAAAAAAAAAAGACTTGAACACAAAGCAGCTAAATAACATCTACATATCACTACAGTGTAAGGATGACAGAAACATTTCTACCAGGTGTAATAATTTTTGAAAGTTTTACCACCTCTCATCTGGAATGAATGAAAACAGAGATTTTGACCTAAACTTCAGCCAACCCCAGAGGGAGCTTTTTTCCCTCCAAATTTCAACTTCTCATTTCAAAAGTTTGACTTGGAATCTCCCCATAGAGCTCCATGTTAAATAACCTGCAGTTCCCTGAGTGTCCACCAGAGTCTGTCTCCAGCAGTGAGTCAGTCCCATAGAGCTCCATGTTAAATAACCTGCAGTTCCCTGAGTGTCCACTAGAGTCTGTCTCCAGCAGTGAGTCAGTCCCATAGAGCTCCATGTTAAATAACCTGCAGTTCCCTGAGTGTCCACTAGAGTCTGTCTCCAGCAGTGAGTCAGTCCCATAGAGCTCCATGTTAAATAACCTGCAGTTCCCTGAGTGTCCACTGGAGTTCTCAGCTTGGTGCACTGCCTGGATTTTTTTTTTTTATCTTTGAATTTGACTTTAAGTCTCAGAATTTGGACAATCAAGTAACATAAATAGCAAGATGTTTTTGACGTTATATCTCAACATTTTGAGTTAAATTCTCAAATTTGGACTTAATGTCTTGAGCTCTCACCTAAAATTTCAACTTTTTATGTAGTAACTTCGACTCTAACAAACTAACACTGTTTTGACTAAGCTTATATTTTTGACTTTTAAGTGACTCCTGTGAAAATAAACTGCAGTTCCTCAAGCGTCCACTAGAGTTTTCTGCTTGGTGAAGAGTGTTTTGGACTTTTCTATCGTTACTATTTGACTTTTAATCTCAGAATTTTGACAAATTGAATAAATTTAATCACAAGATTTTTAAATTAATTTCACATATTTTGGCTCTGTATCTCCAAATTATGATGAAATTTCCCTCAATTTTGAAATTTAATTCCAAAATTTGCACTTTTCTTGTACCAAAAATTTAATCCCTTTGAGTCATTTTGTCTTTTCATGACTTATATCTTTGACTTTGAATCTTCAATTAGTGATCCTTGTTCAAATAAACTGCAGTTCCCTGAGTGTCCACTAGAGTGTGTCTGTAACAGTGGATGTTTGTATGTTTGTTGTTGTAAATATCAGTTTAATAATTTGTCTCTGGTCGTTTCAGCACCAACAGAAAAAGTCTGACTCACCCAGTTTCACACTCAGTCACATGGTCACAGCGTTATTTTCTCTCACTGATCGTCAGCTGAACAGTTTGACTTTGAGCCGTTTGTCATTTGTCCGTTTATTATTTCTGTATAAAGTTAATGAGGCGGATGAATCCTTCCTCCTGAAAACTCTCTGTGCCCTGAGCTCGTCTCCTCAGGCAGCTTTCAGGAATGTGGGTCGACCTGCTGAGTTCCCTCGACTCCACGAACCAGTCGTCTCCTCAGTAATGACATTTGATTTCTCACGCCTTCAGCCTCTTTACGGCTCTTCCTGGAAAAAACAGTTCAGCTGAAAAAAAAAACAAAGAAGGATTCATGAGCTGGTTGTTCCTGATGTTCCTGCGGGCGTTTTAACCATCAGCTGAGCTGTGGTTCACCACTAAGGCTTCACACTCAGTTATCAGTTAGTAATTCATCAATAAGATGCTCAGGAAGAAACCGACTTTAAAATTTAATCATAACAGGAACATTATTAAAGGTGTAGGTCACCATTTTTATACAAATACCAAACAGTCAGTCAATAAATCACAACAAGGAACTTTCCCATTGTAACAAAGAGTCTGGCAGAGTGTGTGTGTGTGTGTGTGTGTGTGTGTGTGTGTGTGTGTGGGCTGGGCAGGGTAACTGTTTCCTGTCTGCAGCTCTGTGACTTCCCTTAAGACGCCCAGTTTCCATCCAAGTAACAACAAACCATCAAGCACCAACACTCTGCTACATCCTCCAACACAGTCATCTTCATCATCATCATCATCATCATCATCATCATCATCTTCATCTTCATCATCATCATCATCATCTTCATCATCTTCATCATCATCATCATCATCATCATCATCATCTTCATCATCATCTTCATCATCTTCATCATCATCATTATCATCTTCATCATCCTCATCATCTTCATCATCATCATCATCTTCATCATCATCATTATCATCTTCATCATCATCTTCATCATCATCATCATCATCTTCATCATCTTCATCATTATTATCATCATCATCTTCATCATCTTCATCATCATCATCATTATTATCATCATCATCATCTTCATCATCTTCATCATCATCATCATCATCATCATCTTCATCATAATCATTATTTTCATCATCATCATCATCATAATCATTATCATCATCATCTTCATCATCATCTTCATCATCACCATCATCTTCATCATCATCTTCGTCATCATTATCTTCATCATCATCATTATCATAATCATTATTATCATCATCTTCATCATCATCATCGTCATCTTCATCATCAACAACATCATCATCATCATTATCATCATCTTCATCTACATCATCATCATCTTCATCATCATCATCATCTTCATCATCATCTTCATCTTCATCATCTTCATCATCATCTTCATCATCGTCATCATCATCAGCATCATCACCATCATCTTCATTACATCATCATCTTCATCATCATCATCATCTTCATCATCCTTATGTGTCATCTATATTATTGTCACATGGACATTGATAGTTACAGCCTCCTCATTCGTATCATTGTCATTAATCAAAGATTTTTTATAATTGTTTCCAGTGTCATCATCATCATCATCATCTTCATCATTATCAAAAAGTTTAACTCATCTCAATTGCTTATAGTCACAATGATCTTCATATTCAAAGTTATAGCATCATTATTTTTATCAATCGTATCATTATGAACCACAGCAGCATTATCATTATCAACATTTTCATTATTTTCATCATCACAGCAGCTTTATTATCACCACTTGTCTCATACAAATAATCATCTTTTACCTTTTACCTTTTACTTGTGTCATCCTAATCTTGATCATCATCATTTTCCATATTAAAAGTGTTTGCATTCGCAGCAGTGACATCATCATCATTTACATTTTTGTCATTGCTATTAAAGTTCTTATCCCATTATTTCCTTTCCTAATATAAATATTGTCATCAATCATATCAACATTATTGTCATACTTTTTGTTTGTTCTTAAATCATCATAGAGATCATCAGTTGTATTTAATTAATTATAATTAATAGAATCATCATAATCACCAACACTATTATCATCATGATCACTCAGACCATTTACACAAATATTTTTCCATCATTACCATTTTTCATTCATTTGATCATAACTGTTATCATTTAGTAAATAAAAATCAAAGAAATTGACATCATTATCATAGTTGTCATTCTTATCATCATTTTTATTCATTTATTTGCATCAATAATATCATCAGCATAGTCATAATAGCAAGTGTAGTCATTTTCATAATCATCATTTAAATCTGTATCATGAATATTATCGTCAACGTCAAAGGTCTTATCACCATTATTGTTTTCATTCCTATCATCATTATTAATCAACTCATTATCATCAACAATATCAAAGATGTGAACATGAGAAACAGTGGAAAATTGAGAACAATAAAATAGAATTAAAACAAAAATATAAGATAAAAACAAACAGAATAAACCCATTAAAACAAAATATATATAATTAAAAAGACATGAAAGGGTAGTTATCATGTGACGCTGAGGTTAAAAAGACCGGAGTCTCCTCCAAACAATCATCATCATCATCATTAGTATCAGTTTCCTCTCTTTTACATTAATAATCATCTGTTTCTTCCTGTAATCTGGTTAAAGCTGAGGCTGAATGTGGAGCCAGAAGGGTGTGTTCCTTCATGTGTGTGTGTGTGTGTGTGTGTGTGTGTGTGAGGATGAGGGGGAGGTGACTTGTCGCGGTCCTGTATTGTGTCGGGGAGGTGTTTATGTAAGGGGTCAGAGGTCACAGCTGTAACTGATGACAACCCTCCTGTTGCCCCGGTGATGGAACAGTTTCCATGGCGACGACCTGCAGGTGCTGAGGTCGCCGTGCAGCCGAGGAGGAGTCGAGCGCTCAGTCAGAAAGGTCACACTCAGCCACGTTTGTGCGGTTCATTTTTTTATTTTCAGCTCTTTGTGAAGAAGAGTGTGATGATGAAGTGATGAATGAGTGAACGAGTGAATGTGGTGACGCCGGTTTCAGTCAACAACGATCTGTTCCAGCTCACAGCACCAACCCTGACGTGTTTGATGGAGCACACGTCCTCGCTCTGTTTGTTGTTTACTTCACGTCTGCACTTTGATGAGAGCTGACTCCATGT
>RPOG01006710.1:17500-22244 GCA_008086565.1 Thalassoma bifasciatum
TGGCGAGTCAGATGGTGGAGGCGATGGACCGCGGCGCCGACCCCTGTCAGGACTTTTACCAGTTCGCCTGTGGAGGCTGGATGAGGAAGAACCCGCTGCCTGAGGGCCGGTCCAGATGGTCCACGTTCAACAGCATCTGGGAGCAGAACCAGGCGCTGCTCAAACACCTGCTGGGTGAGACATGACCTCTTTTTTGGTGCTTAAATCCCACAAATGCTTTGAGTTTTCTCCGCTTGTTCTACAGACATTTGATATTTATAATTAAGCAAAGCTGAAAATTCAAACACCTCAAAATCTTAATTCAACTTTAAATAAGATTTTGATGCATTATTTATATTTTTGCACCACAGAAAAATACATATTTCTTTTTTATTGAAACATGTAGTGAGGCATTATGATGAAAGCTTATTTCTGCCATTCCAAAAAATTAAATTAAAAAACTCAGCTTTGTCAAAAAAAAATTCGGCCCATATGGACTCGAAATATTTGGATTAATACTCAAAATTTTGAGAGAAAATGTCAAAAAAAAAAAGATACAAACTCAACTTTGTAAATCATAAGGTCATATTATTGAGATAATAAAGCCAAAATAATGAGGAAAAAAAGTCAAAATTTTGGGATAAAAGTTGATATTTTTCCAGATAAAAGGTTGAGATTGTTATGTACGAAGACAAAATTTTGAGACAAAAATTTGAGATTTGGAAATTACAAAGTCAAAATAATAAGATGAAGTCGCAATTATGAGAAAAAATGTCCAAAGTTTTAGACTTAAGTCAAAATTATAAGTCAGTTCCGCTCTGAACCCATCAATCCTAGATCATCCTGTTTACTCTTTTTCTTTTGTTTATTTAAATTGTTATTAATCTGCACTGTTATTATATTTACCATGTAAAATATTGTTTTACCTGTTTGTTCTTACCTGCACTTTTAACATTTTCAATGTAAAGCAACTTTGAGTTTTTGAAAAGCGCTCTATAAATAAAATGTATTATTATTATAAAAAGCTGAGATCTTTAGATAGAAAATTGAAACTTTATAGATAAAAAGGCAGGATTATTAGATAAAGTCAAAATTTTGTGACAAAAATTTAAGATTTTGCATTTAAAAAATCAAGTTTGAGTTGAAGTCAAATATGAGAATAGAAGGTCAATTTATTAGATAAAAAGTTGAAATTCTTTTATCACAGTCAAATTTTGAGATAATGCCAAAATTTGGGGATAAAAAGTTTAGATTTCGACTCTTTATCTCTAAATTCTGTCATAATATTTCCAAAAAAGAAAAAAATCTCATCAAAGTCAGTTTTTCATTTTCTATTTAATAGTCGGAAATGGGTTTTTAAACATTATTAATGTTACTATTATAGAAAATGTTTCCTTCAAACAGTAAAGGAGTGTTTTAAATAAATGTTTGTGTTATGAAGCTACTTTCTCGTCTTTGAGGATCTTTGGGTTTTGTTGCAGGATCTTACAGAGGGGGGGTAAGGGGTCCACTTTAGCGGTTTTTAGATTATGGTTCATGTCTTGGACTTTTTTTTTTCAGAGAACGGGACGTTTAACGGGAGCAGTGAGGCGGAGAGGAAGACTCAGTCCTATTACCTGTCGTGTCTGAACACACAGAGGATCGAGGAGCTGGGGGCTCAGCCGCTCATCGACCTCATCAACAAGGTACAAAACAAAAACAACAACAAACACAGGCTAACAGGGGGGTCGGGGGGGTCGGAGCGTCTGAAAACCTGGAGCTGCTCTGGTTTCAGATCGGGGGCTGGAACATGACGGGGCCCTGGGACAAAGAGAACTTCATGGAGGTGCTGAAGGTGGTTTCTGGTCCCTACAAAGCTCAGCCGTTCTTCAGCGTCTCCGTCAGCGCAGATCCCAAAAACTCCAACAGCAACGTCATCCAGGTAAACCACAGCCACGCTGCAGTAAACTGATCACGTCTTATTTTCAGTCAAAAACCTCATTTTAGTCTCAGTATGAGCAGCATTCAACTGTGAAGTCCAGAAACACGTCGTATTTGAAGATATTTAGAGACAGAAATTAGGTCTCACACTGCAAAAACTGAAATCTAATTAAGTCATTCTGTCTTATTTTTAGTCAAATGTGTCTGACTTTTCTTGATTTGAGCCACATTCACATGACCAGGTCATAAAAATGTCTCATTTCAAGTTTTTTAAAGACAAAAATGAGGCAACAATTGCTTGTAACAAGTAAAAAAAAACCTGCCAATGGGATAAGAAAAATTTGCTCGTCAAGTTCCTTGAATAAGAAATATGTCTCAATTCAGGCAACTTTTTTCTTATCCCATTGGCAGATTTTTTTGACTTGTTACAAGCAATTCAGGCCTCATTTTAGCCTCTGAATGATTTGAAATAAGACATGTTTCTGGACTTATAAATGAATAATAATAATACCAACGATATCTATAATGATGACAATTTTAATGATAGTATTAATAATAATTATAGTAACTATAACAATAATTATTTCAATAACCATATGATAACAAAATAATCATGACAATATTAATAACTATAGTGTTAATAATGATAATAATTGTAAAAAAAATAAAAAACAAAAGCAAGATTTCAGTTTTTTAGACGTGAGTGTGTCGGTCTGAATCCACCTGTTGCCCCCCCCCCCCCCCCAGGTGGACCAATCAGGACTCTTCCTGCCATCCAGGGACTATTACCTCAACAGGACGGCCAATGAGAAGGTGAGGATTCCTGAGTGTTTTTGTTGATCCTGAAGGTCGTCTTGGAGGTCGCTCAGTAACCGCTGATGTCACCCTCAGGTGTTGGCGGCGTACCTGGACTACATGGTGGAGCTGGGGATGCTGCTGGGGGGGGAGAGGGGCGCCACCACCGTCCAGATGCAGCAGATCCTGGAGTTCGAGACGGCGCTCGCCAACATCACCGTCCCTCAGGACCAACGGAGAGACGAGGAGAAGATCTACAACAAGGTCACCATCTCCGAGCTGCAGGTCAGTGCAACCAGGGCAACTGGGGCAACCAGTGCAACCGGGGCAACCAGGGCAACCAGGGCAACATAGGCAACCAGGGCAACATGGGCAATGACGGAAACAAGGGCAACAAGGGAAACAAGGGCAATGACGGAAACAAGGGCAACAAGGGCAACAAGGGAAATAAGGGCAACAAGGGCAACAAGGGCAACCAGGGCAACCAGGGAAACAAGGGCAACATAGGCAACCAGGGCAACCAGGGCAACAAGGGCAACAAGGGCAACTAGGGAAACCAGGGCAACCAGGGCAACCAGTGCAACCAGTGCAACCAGGGCAACAAGGGAAACAAGGGCAATGACGGAAACAAGGGAAACAAGGGAAACAAGGGCAACCAGGGAGACAAGGGCAACAAGGGAAACGAGGGTAACCAGTGCAAACAGGGCAACAAGGGCAACCAGGGCAGCCAGGGAAACAAGGGAAACAAGGGCAACAAGGGAAACAAGGGAAACATGGGCAACAAGGGCAACCAGGGCAACAAGGGAAACAAGGGAAACAAGGGCATCGCAACTGGAGCCAGGTCAATGCAACTACATGAGACTGAAACAACTACATAAGATAAACAAAACTTAAGGTGGTCAAGCAACAAGTTTATCAAAATAATAAGAATGTTATTTTGATAGTTATAAAAATTAATATCAGCACAAAAGATTCAAGGGATTAAATCTGAGCAACTCCAAGGAACTTACACAACTAAATAAGATCGAAGCAACTTTATGTAAGCAGAGCAACAAGATGATATCAAAGCAACTAAATGAGATTTGGTTAACCAATGTTGATGTAGGCAACTGAAAAGAGTGAAAGCAACAAAATTACAAGATTGCAATGAAATTGGATCAAAGCAACTCAATCAGATCAAAAGCAACAAAATGAGACAAAAGTAACTAATGTAGATAAAAGCAACTAAATCAGATGAAAGCAACAAAAAGGAGAAAACAACTCAATTCAATCAAAGCAACTAAGTTAGATCAGAGCAGCCAAATGGGAAAAAGCAACTTAATAAGATTATAAGCAACAAACTGAGATAAGAGAAACTAATGTAGGTGAAAGCAACAAAAGTAGAATAAGCAACTTGATAAAATCAAAGCAGCTAAATACATGAGTTTAAAGCAACTTGATCAGATAAAAGAAAGTAAATGGGGGGGGGGGGCAAATTGACAAGATAAAAAGCAACAAAATGAGAAGAGAAAGCATCAAAAGTAAAACAAAGCAGCTCAATAAAATCAAAAGAATAAAAATAAATAAATAAAATCAGAGACAGTGAAAAATATTAAAGCAGCTTCATGAGATTAAAGCAACAGAAAAATCAGTTTTTGCTCCTGTGGCTGTGAATGAACCATCGTCTGTTAACAAACCTGTTACTGAAAAAGAAACTAGAGACTGAGATTGTGATACACACACTCACTCACACACACACACACACACACACACACACACACACACACACACACACACACACACACACACACAGACTCAGGGGTGTGTTTGTATCTTCTGAGCTCATGTACGTCTGCAGACTGAGGCGCTGGTGTGTGTGTGTGTGTGTGTGTGTGTGTTTCTCCAAAAATATCAATCTGATCAGTCGTCCTGTCTGCAGTGCCCCCCCCTCTCTCTCTGATGCCCCCCCCCCCCTCTCTCTGATGCCCCCCCGTGTACAGTGTGTGCATTGGCGCCGCTGCGTCGTACAGTGCGGTGTCTCTGCTGCTGCAGCGCTCCGTCCTTCAGGGTT
>RPOG01006711.1:0-22238 GCA_008086565.1 Thalassoma bifasciatum
GGCCCGGTGAGGCAGGCGGAGAGTATAATCTGATTTAAAGCATGTCAGGGATTGTGAATAATTTCCTCATTACCCCCACCCCTCCCGTCATTTTCAGGCCATATTTAATTTAACAAGAAGAAGGAGAGGCTTTGTGTGTGTGTGTGTGTGTGTGTGTGTGTGTGTGTGTGTGTGTGTGTGTGTGTGTGTGTGTGTGTGTGTGTGTGTGTGTAGGTGCATGTGTGTATTTCCGCACGTGTCTTTGTGTGTGTCACGTCTATGCTGAAGTCTGTCTCCTATCTTCTGGCTCGAGGAGGAAAGAATTACTCCACTGATTCTCAGCCTCTCTCTCCCTCCTTCTTTCTCTCTCTCTCTCTTCGACCCCCTGAGAGCTACAGCTGTCACAGTGTCACTTTTCCCATCCATAATTGAGGAGTGCGCACAGCACAAAGCCCATGAAACCATGTCAACCACTTCCAGTTGCTCCTGTTAAATAATCAGGCAGAACCAACAGTGCCAGGGGGGAATCTGCCTTTGCGGCTGCATGTTTCCCTGGATGTGAAATCAGCCCTCAACTCAACCTCTCTCTCCTCTTCTTGTTCTACTTCCATCTCCTCTACAGTCACCCACATTCCCAAACACACATTCACACATAGAAATGAGACATACACACTTCACTTGTGCAGACGTGAAGAGGGTTTTGGTCAAAGTGCCCCGGTTGACCCTAACAAGACTTCACAGCTGTTTGATCAGAGACTGGTTGAACCATTAAATGTTTCAGAAATATGTATTGAATTTTATTGTAGCTTTTTGAAGTACATTCACTCTCAAAGCTATAACTTTTAAAATCAAGGGAACATCAGGAACCAAAAAAATGAGTCAATATTGCTTAATTCTGACATCTTTTCACTGGTGTCCTGTCAATTTTAGAATTGATTTTGATATTTTATTGTTTATTGAAAAGTGTTGTATTGACTGGCCCAACATCTCAGACGTAATCCAAATTTATACACCAGTGCACCAGCATGTCTTGAGGTCCAAGGAATGGCTCCAGCTCGTGGTGCTTAAGACGAAACTTAAAACCAGGAGGGACCAGAGTTTTTTTGTGGTCAGTTCTAAACTTGAGAACACTGCATCCCCAAGTCTGAACAGCCCCAGACCCATTTTTAATCTATAGCTTTAACACTTCACAAGCTGTGGGGTCCCCTGTGTTTTTTAAAGCTATTTTGCTTATTTTTAGTGTTTTTAGTATTTATATTAATTGCATAGTTACCATTTCCTGTTATTGTTTTACTTCTAATTGATGAGTTGTGCAATACTTGTAAACATCCAGTTTGTGAAACGTGCTTCATAAATAAATTGGATTGAACTTAATTGGATCAGCCCCTTTCATACATGAACTCCTGATACTTTTGAGATAATTCACGATCATTGAAGCTTCGATATTTTCAGGAATTTACTTTTCACTCATTAATGCTCCCTATCACAGCAGGAGGTTTTTCACACTTTGCTGGACACATTCTCACTACTAGAAATACTCTGTGAACAGTCACATGGAATAAAGAAACAGCCAATCAGGACGAAGCTACAAGGACGATGGATAACACTAAGCATTAAGTTTGACATCAGAGGATGTCTGAGGATCAACATGATGATTTGTGACAACAACAATAAAACCTGTTCACACACACTCTGGACGATTGTAAAAGTATTTTTCGAGCCGTAACTTTCCAGGGTTGGCTGTTCACACACGTCCCCCCACAGCCCAAAGTCTTTCCTGTTGATGTGGACAGTCTCAGTGCAATAAGTCACAACGTTATCTTAGTTGACAACCACCAATCCTTGAATTTTACAATTTCCAATTTGGCTCATTCTTAATTTCACTATAATAAATGTTTCTTTGAATCCTCATGTGTTCATAAGTTTTTGGCTGTTATTCAAATAATGGGTACAGATGGCAGTAGAGTCCACTCAGATGACAGTTTTTGTCTTCATATTAATATAATGATCAACTGAAAGTATTCACACAATCAACAAATGAATGGAAAATTAAACAGAGCGTAAGACGTGAATAAAAGGCTGTGTCGTGACTATGATGTCTTTGTTTATCTTGTAAAGTGTTGATCTTCTTGGTTCACACTGGTGCACAACTATACAATGCTTTGTTTTGACATGTACACCTCTACAGGCTACTCCTGAAATCATAATGAAGGGTTTTGTAAAAGAAGATGAAAACATGCTGGGAGCTCTTTTTTAAAAAAGAGAATTTAAGTGTATTGATGAACACGTCTTTTGGAATTTGATATAAATTTTATATCCAGGAGCAAAAACAACCTTGTTCCCTCAGCACACTTACTTTACCTTGCTGTCTTCTATATTTTCTCTACTTTTGCTACACTATGAATTCTTGTGTGTTTTTTTCCCCCCTAAATTCCTTGCTGTGTATCATCAGTGGTTGGAAAAAAGTTTGTTTCAAAAAGTCTCAAGAAGAAGCAACATGTTACAATCAGGCAGCACTTTCTGTCTTCAGATCAATGAAACAATATTAGAATGAAAATACTCTCAGTGCCAACATGTCTTTGAGTACAACACTTTACCACCTTAAGACATTAATAGATATCAAAAACTGTCGGTATCTGCTAAACATTCATGCTGCGGGAGCTTTTTTCAACCAAGTAGCAAATCTGGACAGAACAGCAGCCGCATGAACTAAATGTCATCATCTCCACCTGCTTTCCCACCCCTCCTTGAATTTATCAGATTTCCTGCTGTGTTCTCACATGAGCTTACCCCAGCTTTACTCCAGAATAATGCAAGAGGGCTGGTAGGAAATACTGAAGACAGGGAGGAAATTCTGCTGTTTTCTTCACACAAGTAGTTCACCTGGTTAAGTTAGTTCTCGGTAAAGTGGAGGAAGGGAAAATAAGTTGAAGAGAAACTGTGAAAGTAGTGGACGCAGAAGGTAGATGGGAAGAACCTTCTTTGATTGCTTTGATGTCGGGTGACAGTTATTAAAATTTTATTTATGTTGACTTGTCCAGACCTGAAAAGTGCCTTAAGATAATTTGTTTTATTATTTGGTTCTCTGTGAATAAGGATTGATTTATTGATTTATTGATTGATAACTTACCAGAAAGCAAAGTTATTTCTTGTTGTCCACTAAATCTTGCAAGAGTCCCGGGGGGGTCAACACTCTGGTTTTGTGATGGTACATTTCTTCAGTGTGGTAGTCTGTGTTGGTCATCTCATCTCTCTCCTTGCACTTCCAGAAAAATAATTCCAACACTGCAAAAACTACAGTCTAATCAAGTGTATGTGTTATTTTTTGGTAAAAGCAGTCTCATTAGATTTAACACGTGCCACATTAACCTGACAAGTCCAGAAAAATGTCTTAATTTGAGAAATTTATAAGACAAAAGTGATGCTTGAATTGCTGTAAAGTTTAAAAGAAAAATGCACAGGTTTAGATTTTTGATATAAAAATAACATTTCAATAAAATAATTTAAACTAAACTTTATTATTCTTACCCCACTGGCATTTTTTGTACTCTTTATGAGCAATTTAGGCATCAATTGCCTTTTGATATCTTAAAATAAGATATTTTTCTGGACCTGTCAGCTGAATGTGGCTCATATTTGGTCTTTAAATTAAATTTTTGCTAAAAATACAGCACAACACTTGCTTAGATTTCAGTTTTTGCAGTGAGCAGTGAACAGAGCTGAGGTGAGCAGTAAAGAGTATAAAGCAGAGCTCAACATAAACAAAGCCACGTCATCATTCTGCCCACTCATCTGCAGCAAATCCTCCTGACTTTTACCTGCTGCAGTCACACACCAGCTCATCACAACATCTTGCAGATATTTCAGGAGGCTGCAGGAAAGAGTGCTCGTGCATTTGTGTTTATACACCTCACCAAGATTAGGTTGGATTTGAGGAGTTTGGTGCATGTGAACTGAACTTTTTGAGCTAAATCAGCTGTTTTTATATTTGAAGAGGAATGGTGAGAAGCTTTAAAGTCAATTAGCTCTTTGATTTGTGATCCACAAAGCACCAGAAGGAGATTTTTTTTCCCTCCTTTGTTTTATCCCTGATTGTCTTTCACACCCTGCCTGCACCCCTCTTTACTTTGTTCACATTTCCTCCCCTCCTCTCTCCTGACCCCTCCTCTCTTTCCTCCTGATGGCAGGTTCTTGCTGGCATCTCACCACGTCAGGAATCAAAGCAGGCGGAAAGCTCCCAGGAAGGCGTACGGCATGCTGCGTAACAGGCACCGAGCTCCCACCCTCACCCCAGCCACCTGCCCCCACCTGGGTGTCTGTATAATTAGGCATCACCCCCCCTCCTTGCTGAGGTACTGCACTGACTCGCACGGCCCCATTAGAATAACCCTGATGATGCTTAGACTCGAAACTCTCTCACGGCTAAGTCACCTATTCCTGCTCATGTAGAGAATCAAAGCAAAAAGGCGTTTAAGACGTGTCAGCCACTTCAAAACGACAGCATGCATTTAGAAAATGCAGGAGCTGCCAGGAAAAGAATCTGAAATGAAACAGCAGCCTACGTACAGAAATCACCCTGAGAGTGTGCGTCTGCACCGTGTGATCAAAGAGCTGAGTGGAAATGTACACTCTCCACACAAAGGTAGAGTATGGTGACGCTCAGTGATGAAAGATCAGTAATTACTGTGTAGTGAGCAGTAATGGTGACTCCCACTCTGCAGGCTTTTGACAGCCGTAAAGCCCTCCCAGGGGAGCACAGATTTCTTTATATAACAACGCGCTCTCACCCAAGTGCTGTAGAAGACGTGCTGCACTATTCCAGGTCCAGTGAATTATCAGTGTTACTGAGGGAGCGGATCACTGCAGAGGACAGGTGAAGAGAAAAATAAACACTGCTCTTTATTCCTGCTATCTACAGCCTGTAAGTAATCAAAATACACCCTATAACGCAACAAATGTTTACCACCTATGAGAGCTGGAAACCCTCTATGGTGGTGTTTACAACAGCTCACTTTACAGGTTTTATCAACACCAGCACGATGGTTTGGTTATTGACCAAAAGCAACTTTCACTTTGTACTCTTATTTTTAAGGACATATCTGATCTCATCTTCATTCTCATCAAACCAGAATAAGTCTTAATAAACAGTTTGATAATTTATTAAAAATAAGGTGTAACTGCCAATTCTTTCAGATCTTCTCATAGTTGTGAAAAGAAAAAAAAACAGCAAAGGGCTGTCCCCCAGTAGTGATGTTCAATGCCACTGATTTCTTTACCGATCTGTTATGAGTAAAATTCAGGCTGGAATCGGCGATACCGATCTGATACTGATACTAGTTGTACCAATCAGACTGGATAAGTAATAATGGATATATAGATAAAATGTCATTTTTCCATTTTTCCAGAATTTTTCTAGGTTTTTTTTTTATTTTTTAAAGCAATTGCTCTTAATACTCGATCAAAAACTTCTCTATGTAATTCACTTAAATTATCAATTCACTAGAAACCCCACCTGAATAAATGTAGGAGCTGAAATATCTCCTTACATGACTTTGTTTACACTCAGCCATTGTGTTTTCAGACTGAGTGACAGACCTTGCTGTGTGCTTCTGTGATTATGCGTTATAAACTTACCCAGGTGGAAGAAAAAGTAGTTCCCAACCATGTATGATTCAAATGAGAGCTCAAAAGTTTAGTTTCTTTCCAATGTGTTCCTGTTCATTTCTTAACATGACTTCGAACCAAAATCAGTATCAAAAGTATCGATATTTTGATTTGAGAATCAATACTAGAGCATAAAGATCTGGTATTGGTAGTATCGATGATTCAGTATCGATCTGCACATCACTATCCCCCAGTTTTTTAAGGGCTTCAGATTTTTAAAAAGTGGAATAAAACTAAGTGTTTAGTGATAAATGAGGTACTTGTTTTTGTTTTATCAACAATACTTAGTTGGGATGTTCCAATCTTGGTATCAAGCATTGGATATTAGCTTTATTCCAGAACACATGAGCTCAACCAGACACATTACAGCAATAATATCTGCTTTACAGCACCCTATGGTTACTCTGTAGGGACACATGATTCGAAAAGACGAAAATAAACAAACATTTAACAGTCCATCACTGAAGCATCAGAAACTTTGTGGCTTAAATTACAAGAATAATATGGAAGTATTTCAAATTAGAACATTTAAAAACATTCCAGCAGCCACACTTTTATTCATTAATGCACTATGATTTATTTTTTTTCATGAGAAGTTCAATACGACTGATATGTCCTAAAACAACATGAAGTAAGGTTCACTAACAGCAGAAATACTGGTCTGCTATTTTTGGGCTTTATAAGAATGAATGAATATCCTTGGAGAAATGGTCCGAAAAAGCTCTGAGAAGAAGATGGTTTATGTTTTATCGTTCAGACACTTTTTTTCCCCCACATCCTGTGTCACTGGATCAGATGACTCAAACATCAAAACTAGCTGAACGTAGTTGAAGGGAATTGATAAGGTCAAGACATATTTCAGATATTAACTTTTTACAATTAAAAAAAAAAAAACCCACAAAACAAAAAAGCTTCCTTCTCCATACCTCTTTAGCAAAGTTTATATCTGCCAAACCCAAGAGTCAGACAAAGACTCAGTATTGGTATATATCCAATGCTTAAAAAAAAACCCAACATTCCAGTAAGTCTCACAAAAATCTTGCAAAGATATTGTGCTTTTTTGTTTTAAAGACCAGATCCAGGGATTTCTATTACATGAAAACTTAAAGGTCTGGAAATCAACACACCCTCAGTCTAAAGAAGATATACTGTACTTCACTTTAGTTACCTACTGAGGGAAAAAATTCAATTTTTCACTCTAAATAAATCATGCTGTGTATACACATATGCACAAACAGAAAAAATGCATGGAGCTGATGGAGAGTGCAGAGTGTGATAGCTGCTCCATCAGAGATCACCCTGAACAGCTGGGGGGTTCAGTGCCTCCCTCAAGGACACCTTGACAGTGTCCAAGGAACTACTGTAAGCTAACGCCTCTTTAGCTTGATTTCCAATTTTTGGTCCATGCCAGGAATTGAACCAGCAACCTTTCACTCAAGTACCAATGAACTGTGCCACTGCCAGAAACATCCTGCACTGTCACCTTATATTGATGTTTAAAATATAGGTAAGCAGAATTTTGCCTCTTTAACTGTAATGACTGAAGTGACATGTTAGCTGTATAATAAAATTCAGTAATTTACCTAAAACCTTCACATTCACATATTTACCTCTGTAGTGTTTCAGTGGGAGAAAGCAAACATGATCCAGAGGCTTCACTCAGTCTTGTGCCTTTGAATCCTCTGTCTGTGTCGAGGGGCTGCAGAGGTTTCTATGTGCAACAACCCAGACGTCTCAGGCTCCAGTCATTATTTACCCTGAGACATTTCAGTGATCTTTCATGCAAACATGCTAACATCACTGCATATGTTAAAGGTTACCTCAGATATATTATTGTCTGTATCTGATGATTCCTGTATGGTACATCCATGTACGTAAGTAAGCGATGATGTCAGGCCACACTGCTGAGCTCCTGCTTTGTTGTTATTTACAGCAACTCATGCAGGGAGAGGAAAAGGTCAACAGCCGCTCTCATGGAGGGAAATAAGAGAACCTCTGGATCATGACGTCTGCGTATCCATGAGCCAGAGAGAGAGAGCGGCAGTGACGACAAGTCTGAGTGAGGAGTCATGATAACGAGGGTCTGAAGGAACCATGATGTTAATGTGATGACCACTATAGCAGAAGAAAGGAGCGTGGTGTTGTGGTTGTTACCGCCACATAGAGTCTGAATCTGATGAAAAGCTTGAAGGTTTGTGTTCTGCGTGCATCCAGAGTTAATCATCGCTGTGATTGCTCCTGGGCTCAGAGGCGTCTGCGAGAAAGGACTTACAATTTGACAATTGACTAATAATTAACATCTATTTCATATTTGTTGATGTTGTTGTACCTGTTTTTATCAGTGTGGAGAAGAATCGGCCTGAAACAGCGATAATCTCTGAGTCAGTCTCCTGCTGCAGGCTTTGGGATTTTTGTGGGGTGTTTAGAGCAAAAACTGAAAAGCAGCTCCCATCTTCAAGCCTGCCAGTCTTCATCAGCAGCTGAAATGGAGTAAATTGATTGGAAAGATTTTCTTATTTTCTCTGAGAGAAGTAGATGACTCAGTGGAAACTGATCTCAATCTTGTACAATCTGTCCATCCGTGTTAGTGCAAAGTCTATTCTCTGCAGGGCTGCGTGTGAATATGCTAACTGGTTGTGATGATAGAAACTGAAGCTGTCAAACAATTAATTTTTCAACTGTGAGTAAGAGCAGTGTTTCAATAGTTAGTCATGGTTTATTTAATTTTTAATCACACTTAAAGCAGCAGCTTCAAAGACCATGTTGAGAAAGCGGAGCATTTCTCATTAGTCTTGATTCAGGAATAAATAAGTGCAATGAAACACATTAAAATCTTGACTTTCAGCTTTTTCAAATCAGTGCATTACTGTTATACCAATGTGGTCTGAAACACGTTACCTGAAACCAGTTTCCTGAAGTAGGAGACAGCTTCAAAGTGCTAGTTCTGCGAAATACAGTGTTTACTTAAAGATTTTGACTTTAAGTTTTAGAATTGACACTTTTATAGACAAAAATATATGCAAGAGGGAATTTTTTAAATGTACAGATCATTTAAATATGCTGATACTTGTTGGTGTCCAGTAACTCCTGATTGAGATAACAGCTTCTTTACTTTTCTAGGCTTTTCTAGAACTTGGTGAATGAGTTGGTCCCTGATTTCCTATCTAACTTGGTTTACTCTTTGCAAATTGAAGTGTTATTGCTCTGACATCCTGAAAATAGAGGTAATGTTTATTTGTTCCAAAGAGCTTCGACGTGCCAGAGCTGAGGCTGCAGCTGTAGGTCTTTATGTTTTTATCTTGTTAATCAAGATCATCTACTTCCTCTTCTGGCTAAAAACCAAGATATGCTGAGTCCTGCTGAATCCAACCGCACATTGAAATTGCGTTATTTAGTTGTGCGACTCAAGCTATGCTCAGTCTGTTCCCTAAGCTGTTTACATGGGTTTGAATATCTGGATCTCACCATGACTAAGCTCATAGTCTGATTTCTTTAGCTGCATGCAAACACACTGAGTGACTAGAACTGAAATCTATCATATTTGATGCTGTGATTTCACCAGAACGTTTGAAAACTCTTGTGACTCTTTCTGAAAGATGAACCTGACAAAAAGTGTGCCAAACAAAGTGAGTTGAAGCCTACAAAAGCATCTGATTTGTAGAAAATAGAAGTTAGAGTTTGAAAATAAGCTGATCCAAACAGATGCTGTAAACATTTCTAACATTGCTATGATACCAGGCAGTTTATACAGATTCAAATGAGGACTCTTGGTTTTTGTAGCCACAAGACACACTTGAATCATTTTTACGGAGTCATCTTACTAGTACAAGATTTGATGTTAACTCTTGTCACATTCAGATTCAGGCAAAGCCAGAAGGTGCAAAGAAGTAAGATGAATAGAAAAAAAACGACAACAGAAACTACAGAATATAAACAAGCAAGAATTATATGTGATAGTCAAAGGCCCAATTCCAATTCCTTTCTTAACCCTCAATCTTAGTGGCCCTCAAAACCAAGTGTTAAGGGCTATCTTGTGACTTAGAAATGGGACACTCCTTAAATGCAAATGAAATTGTTGTGGACTGTCTGTCAGTTATTCCTTCGGTTAGCGTGATCAAAAAAATATCTGTATAAATAACACAACCACGGACATATTCAGCTGTCACAGCATACCATAGTTTATTGAAAGGTAAACACCAGCTACAACTATCGTTACAAAACTCTGCAGCTACAGGAGATGACATTAGCCCGGTCATCTTATACCATTATCGGCACAAGCATGTTATATAGGCTGTTATCTTGATAAAACAACTACATTACCACGGAGAAAAATGACCATTTTGTAACGTTAACTAACTTTAACGAAAGCAACATGGCTTGTCCGCATCGGACGCTATTGACAAAAGATTGTAAAAAAAAAACAATGTTCTGCAACAACAAGGTAAATAATCCATAAAATGGGTCTAAACTAAGATAATACAATGGTTTTCCTAATATTTATATCTCCATTAACAAAGAAAATACTATATTTGTAGCTCTCCTTCTCTGCCGCTCTGGACGCCATGTTTATTTACCGACAATACGCAATGCATTCTGGATGTCCCTTAATCCCAAGGGTGGTGTCGGAAAATCTCAATATTGAGGGAGATACAGCCCTCAATCTTGGCCCTCAACCTCAACTTTCTGAGAATCGGGACAGCACTTACACTTCGCGGGAGCGTGCATTTTGAGATTGAGGGTTAAGACAGGAATTGGAATTCACCCTAAGTCTATGGAGGTCTTCCTACTTCAAAAGTGACATAGTTCAATACTATTCTGATCCTCACCGTGATAAGTTTTTTGGGGGGTTAAAAAATTGTGAGACTATATAAAAAAATAATCTCACAAAAGTGGAAAAAAAAGGAAAAGGAAAACAGACCTTCAACAACTTCCTGGCGGCTAGAATATACTGGATGCGGCTGTGGTCCAGCAGATTGCAAATGATAGGTAATCCTATTTTCCCAGTTGACGAAGTTGTGATGCATCAATTCACCGTGGAGAAGTGGGACGGGAAGTAGTGCTCATAAACCATCCGGAAAGAGCCTTTGACACTTCTTGGTAGATCCACTCCAAGCGGCAACCTCTGGTCTGAAAAAATGAGACAACATGAAAGTGCTGTTAAGCTGCTGTTACTTGATTGAGCCAATTTCGCTAACGGCACGCACTGTGAGGGGTGTGGATTTTTTTCTAATTCGGCCGTTTGCAAGATATTAAGATCAAGAGCTTGCCCAATCAGAGCCACAGCTCAGATCACGTGACTGACTGGCGCCTAATGGCTGTGAGTTTGGGCACTCGTCACTCGTCCCAATATGGTCGCTTCAAAACGGGGCTGCAACAACAGATGGGTGACATCAGGGAGACTACGTCCATGTTTTGTACAGTCTATGTGTGTATATGATGCATAATACATGACGTATGATCACCACGGCCGCTCCTCTCGATAATCATTTTAAACAATGGCAGGGTGTTGGAGGCCTGTGTCGGTCCAGAACGATTTCACAGAAGCTAAAAAAGTGAGTAAAGTTGTAACAATGTTCTCCATGTTCTCTAATCTGCTGACTCTGAAGAAACTGTGTCTTGCAAACAGATGCTTCATAGTGACGTCAGCAGCCGTGCGTGTGCTGGGGCTTGAGTACAGCACGGTTTGAATGGCCAGTGTGACCGCGCCTAGATACACTCGCTATTACATACACACGCCAATTGTTTTTTTTTTTTTTCAGTTTATTATTTCTCTATGAGCTGGAATCAAAGTGACACTTTGGAAAAGACCTATTGTTTTTTTTCTTTCTTTTTTTTATTGTTTGCAGTGATTGTCGGGGAGGTAGGAGAACTGGATCACCCAGAGAAAACCTACCATTGGGGGAATGGGGTCATTTGGGAGAAGGGTGAAGGGGGGTGGGGAGATGGGGGAGGGGTCAGTTGCTTGTGGGGGGGTCAAAGGGATGGGGCCGAGGAGCTGTTGGAGCCTGATTCCTCCTCTTCCAGCGCTGTGGCTTCCTCAGACCCAGGAAGTGTCTGAACGTTTTCCAGGCTGAGGGTCTGACTGAAGCCCCCGTCTCGGCGACTTCAGTCAGAGCTTCAGACTCTTCCTGGACTGGGGGGCTGGAGTTGGAGGTCTCGGAGTCCTCGGCTTCCTCCTGGATCCTGCTGGCTGGGTCTTGAAGAATAGGCTCCTCCTGCTGACGTGGCTCAGTCTCTGTCTCCTCTAAATTTCTTGTTGGCTCTTTCTGGAGAATCTGGTCTTTCAGATCCTGAGTTTCTCTCAGATTTAAAATCTCCACCTCAGCAGCTTTCTCCTTCAGGGCGTTAATCTCCTCACCCATCCACAGGATCATCTCCTCCTTTTCAGCCGTCTCTGTCCTAATGTTCTTCAGCTCCTTCATCAGCTTATTTCTGTCAGAGCTGATCTCCTCCACCTGTTTTTGGATGGTACTGATCTTCTCTTGATGAAGAGTGTTCTGGAGGCTCAGTTCTTGTATGAGCTCCTTGCTCTCCTTTAAGAGTCGGTCCTCTCTCTCTTTGGCTTCCTCCTTCGCTTTGTTAACTTTCTCTCCCGCCTGGCTCCTGATCAGCGCCTCCTTTTCAGCCCTCACTTTCTCAAGCTCTTTCAGCTCCTCCTCCAGCTTGTTTCCATGAGAGCTGACCTTCTCAACCTGCGTCTTTAAGGCTCTGACCTCCTCTTGGTGGAGATTCTTCTGGAGGCTGAGTTCCTGTTTTAATTCCTTCAGCTCCTCCAGGAGACGTCCCTCCCTGTCAGCTGCCTTTTCCTTCAGGATGTTAACCTCTTTTATCTCCTGATGGAGGGCGTCCCTTTCAGCCTTCAGCCCTGAAATCACTTGCTGGTCGTCCTTCACCCTGACCTCCAGAGACTTGATCTTCTCCTCTGTGTCGGGGTGAAGAAGATCAGCCTGTTGTTCTGCGTCCACCTTAGAGCCAGACTCCTGGGTGGTGTTAGGAGCCGGCTCTTTATGGAGGAGTTTTGCCTTGGCCCTCTCTTTCTCCAGCTCCTCACGGGCTGCGGTAAACTCCTCTCTCAGCGCCAGGTACTCATTCAGGAGACGCTTCTTACACATCCTCTTGATCATCCCCACAAACTCGTCTTCAGTATCAGGGGTGTTTTTGGGGCTGGGTTCAGGCTGCTCCTCTGAGTCTCCTTTGTCTTGAGGTTCTTCTTCAACCAGCACCTTCTTCATCTCCTCCTGTCTGAGTTTGGCTCTCTTGTTTTTGGTTTTGGTTTTAGAGTTTTCCTTCTCAGTTTTGGACGATACATCAGATGTTTCCACACTTCCAAGTTTTTCGGAAATGGAGGAAACATCGGTGAAATCGTCCTGACGTCTTCTGGACCTGCCCTGTCCTGCCTGTGCTTTACTCTGCTTTGGCTTTGGCATAGTGAAGGGTTGTTGAGTTGCAATCAGACAACAAAAAATTCTCGAACTAATCGTACTGAAGAGTGAATGAGAATGAAGTGACTGACAGTGAACTGCTGCTTTTGTACCTGATAATGATAATAGTGATGTCACAGACTCAGCTCAGTCCCTTCATTCAGAGAGTTTCTGCCAAAGCATCATTTAAACTGGATTTTTAAAAAAATGATTCAAACAATAACAAAACATGTTCCATCAGAACTGAACCACCAGTCAATAATAAAGGGATTACTACAATGAATTCAAAGCAGCAGAAAATTAAAGCTGTGAAAACATGAAACTTCAAATTCAGAGGGTGCAGTTCATTGATATATGTGCATTAAAAACACTACGACAATATCAAATTTTCCTTTCGGGTATTAACAAAGTATTTCTTATTTTATTTTATATTGCAAGGAACACAATTGTGGGAAGTAAATTGCCACCCAGTCGTATAATATTATGAAAAATATTTTTAAGATAAATATATTTTTTTATTCAAAAGGGAAAAAAAAGAACTTGTAATAACTTATTTATAACTTTTTTTTTCAGTAACAGGCCTAACAAGCCTATTGTTTTCCAGATAGGGAGGTGGTAAAACTCTTTAAAAAATTATTACATCTTGTGAAAATGTTTCACACATCCTTACTCTGTTTTTCTGAGAAGTTTTTCATTTAATTTTGGACGTTAAAAACTGGGTTATAAGTTTCATTTCACAATGATTGACAGCTGCCGTTCAAGTGTAGTTTTTATCGGGGATACAAGAAACTTCAGGAAAGTAGAGCCAGACAGAGAATTGACCTCGAAAAGAAAATAAAGAATAAAAATCAATAAATAAAAAAATATGTTTTGTTGCTTTTCTGGTAAGTGGCTCCACCCAAATTCTCTACTGCGCAGACTCTGGCTGCACAATGGCGGCTCCTGTAACAGGGTTCTTTTGGCTTCAAAACCATACAATGGTAAAAGGCGGAGCCACGCTGTCCATTCAACAAAAAGTCTGTAGTCTGAACACGCAGCTGATGTGAGCTGATGAGCACAGTCAACATGCAAAGGCATCTGTTGTATTTTAGGCACAAGATACCTCAAAACTACTACGACCTCACTGACGCACAAGATGCAAAATAGCTCTGACAAAACTCAGAGTTCAGCTTCCTGGATGGACAGTGTGGTGACTATTGAAGGACTCTCCTCCAGAGGTGGAGTAATATTTTCAGCAAACATGCACTGGTTTGAAGACATAATATGTCATATATCACTCTAAAAAGTTGCTGGAGCGCTTTGATGAAGCAGTTTTCTTTTTTTACTTGCAAACATTTCTTCTTTGTGGTCAGGAGTGATTCAGGAGACAACGCAGCAGTCTGTCTCCACCAGGGACTACTTTCTGAAAGGAGCTCTTCCCTCCAACTTGTTTGCCCATCTATCCAATTAAAAACACCTCCCTTAAATGAATTTATCAAAAGGTCAGGCTGAGGTTTTCCAGTCACCGCACATTTATACACCACTTCAGAGTGAAGACAACGCAAGCACACACTGAAACACACTGTATGCTGTTAGATAATCACCCTGTCACTTTAAAGAGCAGGACACTTTGTTAAGGGCATCCACAGACTCACTGCAGGGTCTTGGGCTTATAGTGGATGAATAGAAATCTGAGACTGTTGACTGTGTTTGGAAACTTTTAATTCTGTGATGTGATTAGAAAAAAAGACTTTTTGACCTAAAGTATGAGTGAAATTTAGCAGCCACGTTTCAAAATCATTAATCTGACACTACAGGTGTGTGCTTACCATGTGCAGCCTATTGAAGACTGTAAGTGTATTCTGGCTCGTTGGATAAAGGGCAGATGAGGCGTCGTGTGTCATGAAACAGATTGTGTGTTTCGTCACACGTTGCACAGAAGAGGACAAATATATGCAGAGTGCAGGAACAAATGTTCTCAGTCGGTGGTTTCAGGGGAGGCCTCTCCACCGGCTGCCTCACAGCCCGGCCTCTTGTGTGTGCCATGTGTTAGATAAGATGTGACACGGAGGAGGATGGAGGGGCTGTCGTGGTGATTCCTCCTGCCTCGTCTCCACGCGCGCGTTTGTGTGGATGCAGATCAACACACACTGCTGAGCCCATGTGTGAGTGTATTTGGAGGTCAAGCTGTACATCATGAGCAGTGCTGCAGAGGCCTTGCACAACATGATGATAATCTGACTGCAGTGTTTATTCAGACCATGGGGATAATATCTGAACCTCACACAATGATGGCCAATGCTTAGTCCCTCTCTCTCCGTGTATGTCCTCAGGTAAACATTTCTCACCATAACAAGGCACTTTATGGGATTATTTCCCCCACACAGGGACGCCTCCTCACTGTGATGTGTGTCAGGACTCTTCCTAATGACTTCCTTGTGTTTTCAACGGCCCACCAGTCAGAGTGTCCTTGAGTCTGTCAGCGGCTTAGCTGCATAGATAGCATGAGGAGACTGTGATACTCTGTGTGTGTGTGTGTGTGTGTGTGTGTGTGTGTGTGTGTGTGTGTGTATNAGGGAGGGGGCTGGTGCTGACCCCAGCTGTCACTGTACGAGAGGCGGGGTTAACTTTGGACATGTTTCTGTCTTATAACAGGCAAAAAAAAAAAAGAAAGAAACTGTTCAACTGACAACAATTGTGTTACATTGGAGGACCAACACATTCCTCATACAAAAACAGAACTGTGTTTTAATTTCTACTTTTACTTTTTCTGTATTTGTGCTCAGAACAAAATGTTTGTACTTTTACAACCTCTGGCGTGCAGACACTGAAGAAACCTCGTCCTCCTCCACTGTACGGCGCAGGCCCAGTCTCTGCTCTCCCGACATCTTGTGCGTCTCTGGTGAGTAATCAGGTAATTGATCATAGAGACAGGTAATTATTCCTGTGCCAAGCTCACTGGCAAATGAAAAGTCCGGCAAAAAGCATCCGTCTCATCCAACACGGCCTGGAGTTAGAGGACAAGAGAGGAGTAAAAAAAATGAAGCTCTGAGAGGATGGATGGCCCAAAGAAAAGACCTTAAATCAGTTTTAGTCCTGGAGTATTAAAGAGGGTTTTGTTCCAGATGTTCTTCACCACAACCTCAGAAAAATGAGGGGATTAAAAAGGGCTCAGGAGGGATTCCTGCTCTGTAGAAATACATCTCTCTCACACACAAGTTTCCCCATTCGCTCTTTAGATGTTTGAATAGGAGCCTGAAAGCAGCGAGTAGGTTTCAGTGGTCATGTAGTGTGGTTTACTCCAGCCTGCGCTCTGTGGGCTGTAAAAGGTGAGCTACTGTTGGTGTTACAAAGTGCTTACAGGCAGAATTTTACCTCCCCCTGCGTACATCTGTGATCTAGATTGCTTGCTTCATTGGTGTCATTTAGGTTTGTTCTGGAGCAGTGAGTAAACCAATCTTCTTACATACACCCCTGTCTGCACTTTGCCTTGATTTATGAAGAGGGAATAACCCCGTCCAACTTGAGGCTCATTTGTCAGCTGTCATTAAGATGTACTGGTAAGGTGTTTTCCTCTTACAAACATCCCCCATCGGCACCTTCGGTTGTCGTTCTGCTCCTGGGCTTGTGTTGAGGAGAGAAGTGGAGGAAAAAGAAGCAGAGGAGCGATTTTCTTTCATGTAGAGTGAAGCTCACAGAGAAGGGTGAGGTTGTGCTGTTGTATGACCTGTCTGCTGTAATTTATCATGTTTGCAGAGTCTTTTTCTCTCACACACTCAGGAAAAGAAGCTCACATGCTGTTATAATGTTGTACCGCATGCTGGGCTAAACGCTCGATTCAAATTGGTCAATTAAGGCCTTCTAATGTATGCTTTTTTGTATAGCTCTGAGGACACACTGTTGCCATAGAGGGTATGCGCTGACGTCAACCCGATCAAGATATGCCCCCTCAGTCAGTCAGTGCGTGGCTGAACAGCCTGCAGCATGACAGTGGCCAAGACATGAAGCCAGCGTGCAAACTGTATGTGTTGCTGTAATTACATGACTTCATTTCATGGCTTTAAAAAGAAACATCACAGTTTAAACCTCTGTGAATTTTTTGTGTTTCCACAGCCTTAAGGTTATATTCATATGCCAGCAAATGACTGATCGAAGGAATAATCTCACGTGTCGTCAATTTCATTCAAATTGGTAAAAAATATGCTGATGAATTTCCAAAGATACCCTAAAATATTCTAGATATATGAATAAATAAATCAACTTTAAGGTAATCCCACACAGTTTACAGGATAAAACTGCAACTGTTTGTATTTATTTTGTCATTTCACTGCATACTGTAACTAATGTCACTTTAGATTTTAAAGGATAACTTAAGTGTTCACCGAGGCTAACTTTATACAGTCGTGCTCATAAGTTTACACAGCCTGGCAAGATTTGCGATTTATCCGTCATCTTTCAGAGAATTTGAATGTCAACTCAAAAACTTTTCTTTCACTCATGACTATAGGTTGGGTTAAGACATTTATTAACAAAAAATGGTGTTTACTCTTTGTAAATCATAATGACAACAGAAACTTCAAAAATGACCTCCATCAAAAGTTTAAATACCCTAGTTCCAACATGACAAGGATTCACAACACAAGGCCAAGTCAACCTGCAATTAGCTACAGTAGAATAAAGTGAAGGTTCTGGAGTGGCCATCTCAGTCTCCTGACCTCAGTGTCATTGAGCCGCTCTGGGGAGACCTCAAATGTGCAGTTCATGCAAGACAGAATTTACAGTACCTGGAGGCTTTTTGGCAAAAAGAATGGGAAATTTTATCATCTTAGAAATTAAAGACCCTCATCCACAACTACCACAAAAGACTTCATTACCATTCATCAATGTTAAAGAGGGTATTGCACAGTATCAAGACCTGGGGTATGTAAACTTTTGATCAGGGTCATTTTGGAAGTTTCTGTTGTCTTCATGATTTAAAGCATTTTATTATTAGTTGCTGATTAATCATTGACAGGCTACTCACACCTATGACTTGCAGCCTTAATTAGAAGTGGAAGTTTGACTTTAAACAACATTTCCCATCATGCATGATGTCAGAGGAAGAAAAACACTTGGAGAATATTGTGCATCACACTTACATCGTAGGACCTTGTTTCCCTCACAGCAATCACTCATTGTCATTTTTCATCATTTTCAAGAGCATGCAATGTCTTTTTCTGTCTCCCTCTCTCTCTCTCTCTCTCTCCTTCCTCCCCCTCCTCTTCCTCATCCACCCCTCCACCATGCGCAGAAGTGGTTGCGCTCTTGTGGGCTCAAACTCCCACTGGAGACAGACACTTATTTGGCTCCAGGATAAAGCTAGATGTGAGCTGAATTGAAATGCTAAGTCTAGCATGAAACTCGGGGGCCATGGGAGACTAATCAGTGGCTGAGAGAAAAATAAATAAATAAAGGCGCTCTGCATATCTAATTTATCCCGGACGTTTGCTCCTGACTGCTGCTTAAGCTTTAGTTGTAAAACACAGGCGAGAGCACGAGGCCCCCCCACCCACCTACCCACCCCACCTTCCCACCCCACCTTTTGTTTCAGACAAGAGCAATGAAGGGAGGGATACTGAGGGACATTAGCTATGGAGAGGTGAGGGAGGTGGGAGGAAGGGTGAGGCTGGATGGGTGGGTGAGGTTGAAAGAGGCACAGTTGCAGATTTGTCATTAAATATGTATTCCTCTCAGCAGAAATCCCTCTAAACACACTCCCTAAACTGACATCCAGTTGGTATCCTCCGAGCTGCGACGGGGGGAGGAAAGGGAGAGACAGACACACAAAGGAGAGAGACACGCAGACAGAAAGAGAAAGAGACGTGAGAATATGTTTGACAGGAATAAAAAACAAAGGCAGGGATGGCTGTCTGGCTGGCTTTAATCTAATGACAAGTGCTTCATATTCACAAAGTCAACAACAACAAGAGAAATGCTGAAAAATGAATGGGAGCATTGTTAACCAAATTCAGCCTCAGATCTGCCCGATTGTTCTTTGCAGAGGAAACAAAAGTGAGGCTCCTGTTCCTGGAGTGAAATAACTGGAGCATGTGTGACAGCTAAGATTACACACAGCTACACCGCTAACACTCATTAATATCCCAGTCTAATTATAGCATCCCTGATTGAGCTTGTGGGCTCAACAGTCTTTTTCCAGACTGTCTCTCAGAGTGAGTTCATTTACCTGTTCACACACAACTCTGAGGTGCTACTATGACTTACAACAGAGGACTTTCTGAGTGCACAGAGACAAACAGGAACAGATCAGACTCCAGTTAACAGATTCAGGGTTGATACCTCACATTTCTCATGCAAATTCATTTTCAACAAGTTGGCAGGAATAAGTCACAATGCACAGACGTAGCACATTTGTCCCTGAGCTACCACCTCATAAGATAGGAGAACAGTCTTTTTTTTTTTTTTTTTTAAAGACAGTACTGAAAACCCTCTAAAATTTTGTTATTGAAGGGATAAATCTGCTCAGTATGTTCACTCCATTTCAAAATAACTTGTTGAGAGCAACAGGTTTCAATTTTATCATAACTGTCAAGGATAACTGTCAGTGTTGTTGTATAAGACTTAGTCTTGGTTTTGGAACTACAATTTGAAAGTTTCACTCTTGTCTCGGACTCAAACTGACCTTAATCAGGATTTAATATGATAATGATTTAATACTTAATTTTCAGTTGAACTGCTCCTGATCATTTCATGTTGTAACTTGACTGATAACATTTCGGGTTAGCTCACTGATTGTTCTGCCTCCTTGGAAACCTCTGAGCACTTGTTTTAGCCCTCATTCATGATTTTCAAATATTTCAAATAATTCTGGACTTATCAGTTGCTTTGAAATGACAACAAGGATTTATTTCTTTTGCAAAAATGTCGTTAAACAAATTTGTTTAGATTTGAGAATTTTCAGTGTTGTGCTTTGAACGATCTGCAAACACCTTGTTTTTGTCTATCAAATGTATTTAGGATAAAACTAAATTACAGAGACTGCTCTTCAACCGCTAAACCTTGTCATGGTTTTTGAAATTGATTTGAATGGTTTTAGTCTTGTCTTGATCGTGGTGCATTCTGGTCTACGGCAAGTCTTGGTCTCTGATTGTGTGGTCTTTAGTACAATGCAAATAACTTCTAACATGAAAACAGTATTTTAGTAGCAGTAACTTCTACTTGAGAGGGGATGTATCTACTTCTGAAGGATAAAACCAACAGATACCACGTTGTCAAGTTACCATGTCATTAATAACAAAAGCACCTCAATCAATCAATCAGATTTACTTCTATAGCCCTATACAATAACCAAACAGGTGCCCAAAGTGCTTTACACCAGTGTCAGAACAGTATTAATGCAAGCTGTAAAGATATAAAACATAACCTGAAATATAATTGAAAAAAAAAAAGGAGTAGAACCCAAAATGTAAATACAAAGCCAAAACTTTACAAGTTATTACATTTTGGGCTGAAAGATGTCAGGTGTTGGGCTCAGCATTAAAGACCAGTTATTGCATTTAAGGTTTTACTACATTTTTTTATTACATCCTGGGCCCTGCACTTTCGTTACATTATTGAGCAGTTATTGCATTTGTGGTTTTGTTAAATTTAAAAAAATAAATATTTTGAGTCCTTACATTTCAGATCATTGACACAGACAGATCAGACTCTAATAGGCTTTCGTCAGAATTAAAACTTATTTACTCTTCTTGACACATGTGCAGACAGCTATGATGCTCCGGACCTTAAAATGATGCACTTGGAGGCGTCTGAACTAAATATCACGCCTCTTGACCACCCATGTTTGCTGGATTTTCCTGAAAGTGACCAGCTGCATTCTTATTTCTGCTCATCTTGACTGTTTGCAGGAATTTTACAAGGGGGCTGATGGGAACTAAAGGTAATGTAGTCAGGTTTGCAGGTGCAACCAATGCAAAATATGAAAAGAGTAATGGATATGAGTACGTGTGAATACAGCTCAAGTCAATCAATCTCACAGCTGAGACTGATAGTTCAAAGGAGCATATTCATAATATACAGTATGTTCTCTGTATTTAACACTATCGGAAACATATTTCAGAATTCAAAGTATCAGTTCAGCATTTTTAATGTGCCAGTCATGTGGGATTACATCAACACAGGGGTGGACTGGCCATCTGGCATACCGGGCAATGCCCGGTGGGCCGACCGTCTCATTTGGGCCGACTGACACTTTTTCAATGTTGCGTGAACGGCCCGTTAAAGCTGTAGGTCAGCAGACGAATGATACTGAACCGAGCCAATCACATTGTTGACTTTCACTTAAGTCCTACCTGCGTGGGGCATTCGGGGGGAACAGAATAAAAAAAATCCAAATAAACGGCCCATGAAATGCGCTGAGCTGCAGCACATTGGTTGTTTTCGTGCACAAGAAGAAAAAAAAATAATGCTTTCCACACAAACGCAGCCAAATGTGCCGATGAATGATCATTCTTTGTTTTAGATCATGAATAAATATACATCAGTCCTTTCGGAACACTCCTGCTCGACCGAAGAATATCTTCTTTCTGGTTTTATGGATGGACCATAATTCATGAAAATTGGCAGCGGAGAGTGAGTGAGAGGGAGGTCGCTGATGGGCGATCGACATTAACTTTAATTGGAGAGAGAGCGGCGCACTGCACATAAGCGCTTGAGAAGTTGTTTGACTTTTACCTCGGGGAAAGTAGAGTCCCATCTTTTGCTGTAACACCGCCTATTCCACAAGCTGAAGTTGCTGAACCCTCCATTTAGCTTAAATCCATCCCTTGATGAGCAGAGCAACATAACGCAGGCTGCTAGCACACTTTAGCAGGGGCGTGTCCAGACTTTTAGACTGGGGTGCCCCGACCAGAGCACTGATTTCTATAGCAGTGGGGCCATGAATTATGGAAGCCCATACTCCAACAAATATTGTTTATTTTGCTTGTTTGTGTGTTATAAAAAAAACACAGGATTAGGGGATATAGCTTATAAAAAAATAATAGTTGTTATTTCATTTTGCCAGTTTTGCCAAATAGTCACCAAAGTTTCTCTTTATCTTTTCTTCCTCCCCAGAACACATCAGCAAACCCAAAAGGATGAATTATGCTTTAGAATAAATTACTGTGACAGAGTGGTGGAATGTTATGGGTTTTTTTT
>RPOG01006712.1:0-22236 GCA_008086565.1 Thalassoma bifasciatum
GGAGAAGAGGAGGACGACCGCTCTGCTCGGAGTTCAAGTGGCAGTTTGCACAAAAAGCTGTATTGTAGACGAGAGTATTTCTGTACCAAACAGAAGCTGTATTATTGAAGAAAAAACGCCTCCGGGGACCTTGAGATTAAACCGCTCCTTCAAGCTGCAGGCCCAACGATCTGAACCACTGGCAGAGAAATATTCAAGAATTCAGCTTTGATTTAACAATCAGATTAATAAAATAAAACCCTGCTCTCTCTCTCCAGGCTGACTCCAAAAGAGCTGGCACAATGAAAAGGCCTCGTGGTTTCCGGAAAGAAACTTTCTGAAGTTACAGAGCTGATGTTTCTGCTCAGTGTTGATCAGTTACAGTCGGACGTCTCAGATCGAAGCGTCTCCTTTGTTATATAACACACACTTCACCAAAATCTTAAGAGCAGTTGAAAAATTGCCCTTATTTACCTTGAAAATGGTCACAGTAGAGTTTCAAATTCAAAAAGAAGAAGTGGGAGTGAGACAAGAAACTGAACAAGAAATTCATTGAAAACAAGAATTAAAGGGAAACATTCTCTTCATCAGCTGATCAATAGTTTAAGAGTTTTTAAAAGAGAAAATCTGCACAAAAATGTGGATTGAAGGTGATTTTCTGTCACGTAATCTTTCTCTCTTTGAACATGGACGGATTGTTGAGCTGTATATCAATGATTCTCACAACGCCATTGCTGCTGAGGTTGGACGGACGTTTTGAATTTTCCTCTGAGATTCTGAGAAACAAAAAAGTCAAGTGGTCGACCTCCAAAAAACGGGACGATCCTCGACCCAAATGAAGGTTGTTACTGGAGTCTGAGAGAGAAGAGCTTGAAGAACAAAAACCTCCTCAAAGGTTTCGTCTCCTTCCACTAAATCACCTGTTTGGACTTAAACAGAGAGCATCATGGGACATTCAAAGGTGGAAGAAAGTTTGATTCTCTGAGGAGAAAAACTTGAACCTTGATGGTCCTGATGGCGTCCAACGTTACTGTCATGACGAGGAGATCATACTGAGATGTTTTCAAGGGGCCACCATGACTGAGGGCCTTGGTCTGTGTGCTGATGACTTTTTTTTTTTCCAACAAGACCGAGAACATTATGGGATGGATGGAGAAGGGAGTTTACAAAAATAGACGTTGCTTCCAGACAGTGGACGCCAAACATGAAGCATCTTCTCATTACTGAGTCCTTTTTTTCCAAGTTTCAATCCTATTTTAGGACTTTTTCAGCTTTTTTTTAGCTGCTGTCTTAAACTTTTTATCAGCTGATGAACAGACTGTTTCACTTTAAGTGTTGTTTTCAACTCAATTTTGATTTTGTCTCACTTTCATTTCTTCCTTTTTGCATTTTGAAACTCTACTTGGAACCTTTTTACGATCCAACGATACCACACTGCAAAAACTGACATCTAATCAAGTCATTATGTTGTATTTTTAGTAAAAATTGTCTTATTATTCTTGATATGAGCTACTTTCAAAGACAAAAATTAGGTCTGAATTGCTTGTAACAAGTCAAAAAAAATCTGCCAATGGGATAAGAAAAAGTTCCTTGTATACAGACATCTATCTCATTTCAAGGAACTTCACAGATGGATTTTTACGTGGCCCCCAAAGGGACAAGAAAAGGTTAAAAAAAAGTTAATTTCAACACTTGAAACTTTTACGTGCTCACCTGAAACCTTTTCTGGTGCTCACCTGAAAGTTTTAGGTGACATTTTGTGCACATCCAACGATAACCACAGAGCTGGTCAGATGTTTGAAGCTGTCCCTCTACAAAAATCAAACACACGATCCAAAGCGATGAATCCTTTACGTCGAAACAGACGTGGTGGTACAGGTGATGATACGCACGCACTAACTCTTGTATTGTCATTTTGTAGAGAAGAAAACTGTCAGGTGTGCATCTGAAGCATTTCTGGTGCGCACTGTGGTTTCAGGTGAGCACCTAAAAGTTTCTAGTGAGCACGTAAAAGTTTCTAATGAGCACGTAAAAGTTTCTAATGAGCACGTAAAAGTTTCAGGTGAGCACGTAAAAGTTTCAGGTGAGCACGCAAAAGTTTCTAGTTAGCTCGCAAAAGTTTCTAGTAAGCACGTAAAGGTTTCAGGTGAGCACGCAAAAGTTTCTAGTGAGCATGTAAAAGTTTCTAGTGAGCACGTAAAAGTTTCAGGTGAGCACGTAAAAGTTTCAGGTGAGCACGTAAAAGTTTCTAATGAGCACGTAAAAGTTTCAGGTGAGCACGTAAAAGTTTCAGGTGAGCACGCAAAAGTTTCTAGTGAGCACGTAAAAGTTTCTAGTGAGCACGTAAAGGTTTCAGGTGAGCACGCAAAAGTTTCTAGTGAGCACGTAAAAGTTTCTAGTGAGCACGTAAAAGTTTCAGGTGAGCACGTAAAAGTTTCAGGTGAGCACGTAAAAGTTTCTAATGAGCACGTAAAAGTTTCAGGTGAGCACGCAAAAGTTTCTAGTGAGCACGTAAAAGTTTCAGGTGAGCACGCAAAAGTTTCAGGTGAACACGTAAAAGTTTCTAATGAGCACGTAAAAGTTTCTAATGAGCACGTAAAAGTTTCTAATGAGCACGTAAAAGTTTCAGGTGAGCACGTAAAAGTTTCTAATGAGCACGTAAAAGTTTCAGGTGAGCACGTAAAAGTTTCAGGTGAGCTCATAAAAGTTTCTAATGAGCACGTAAGGGTTTCAGGTGAGCACGCAAAAGTTTCTAATGAGCACGAAAAAGTTTCAGGTGAGCACGCAAAAGTTTCTAATGAGCACGTAAAGGTTTCAGGTGAGCACGCAAAAGTTTCTAGTGAGCACGTAAAAGTTTCTAGTGAGCACCTAAAAGTTTCTAATGAGCACGTAAAAGTTTCAGGTGAGCTCGTAAAAGTTTCTAAAGAGCACGTAAGGGTTTCAGGTGAGCACGCAAAAGTTTCTAATGAGCACGTAAAGGTTTCAGGTGAGCACGTAAAGGTTTCAGGTGAGCACGCAAAAGTTTCTAATGAGCACGTAAAAGTTTCAGGTGAGCACGCAAAAGTTTCTAGTGAGCACGAAAAAGTTTCAGGTGAGCACGCAAAAGTTTCTAGTGAGCACGAAAAAGTTTCAGGTGAGCACGCAAAAGTTTCTAATGAACACGTAAAAGTTTCAACTGCGCACGCGACAGTTTTAAGTGCGCACGTGAAATTAGTTTTTTTTTTTTTTTTACCTTTTCTTATCCCTTTAGGGGCTCCGTAGATTTTTCTTATTCCAATGGCAGATTTTTTTGAGGCCTCATATCTGTCTTTAAAAAAACTTGAAATTAAAGCTGCCAAGCAGCGATAAAGGGGACCGAGCGAATTGGTCATTTGAGGCACACGTGGGGTTATGGCACGTTGGTCAATCAAGGCCTCTGTGGGGTTCAGAGCACGTGGAAATAAGAAGCGTGCAGAAGCCACCCTTAGTTTAAGTTGGGCTTCTAGATGCAGCCAAATGACCATATTTGCTGGAGCCAAATAGTCATTTTTGCAGTGTGTGAGTTTGGTTGGACAATTAATTTAGGAGTCAATATGTGTAAAATAGGTGACGACTTCACAACACAGGGTTAACACAGAGGAGTTAGAGATTAACTTTGGCCACTAGATGGAGCCCAATGACCACATTTGAGAGGAGCCAAATGCTCAGTTATGCATGGTGATGATTTGATTAGCAAAAAAATTGGAAGAAAAATGTTGGTAAAGGTCAAAAGACTAAGAGCGTAATCCTGTAAATTTGAGGGTGTGTCCAGGGATGTATTTTAACAGTTTGAATGAAATTTGAATGACATGAGGCCAAATATCAGGGACTTATAGGGACCATTTCATTCATGAAGCATGTTTAGAGTTTGACAGTAACCCAGATGGAAATTCTTGTAAATAGGAGCTTGCCCTTAGACATGGTGCTTGCTGAAGATGTTTTTGATGTTTCTGTGCAGTTGTTTTGAAAAATAAAATAAAGAGAGAGGAGCTATTAGTCACAGAGTAAGACTTTTAATTTCCTGTGGGCAATAGGAGGGGCCTTACTTTGGGTGAAGAAAAGTCATATGGCTGCATTCAGGCTTGGACACTGAACATTTGTGTGTGTTTTGGTTCGGATCGGAGTTTGTATAAGAATGTTATTATAAGGTATTGTGTTTCTATAGTAATGGTCTACTATGTGTAGTTCCGGTGTTTTCCAGTAGGGGGTGCTGTACATTGACACCTACATGGACTCAGGCTGCGACAGCGAACATACGTGTGCAGTTTGGTCCGGATCCGACTTTGCGAACCAGAGATATAGAGTTTATATTTTTCAAAAAATGGTCAAATTTGATCGCCGTTTGTGGCCACGCCCTTTTACCCAGGGAAAATTCAAATAATACCTTTGGTGCATATGAGTTTTTTGTACACATACGTGCATTTTGGAGGTGATCGGAGGAAAAGTGAAGGAGTTATTAGCAGAATGCAAAACAGGAAGTGGGTCCTTGGTACACAGGAAGTGGGCCAATTCTGAAGCCGTGAAACTTTTTTTGGTATAAAGTGTTATATTTTCTGATAGGTCTTTTCATGAGGAATTCGCATGAGAATTTTCACGCCGATCGGAGTTTGTTTAAAATTTAGCGAGGCACTTTTTTTTGCGCTAGCTACGACTGAATTATGCGATCCGGCCGGAATTTTCACGGGAAATTGGACACATACCGGTGGTGCGTCTAAGGGAGCACCTAATTTAAAAATTGTTAACAAAAAATTGGATTTAAAAATAAAGGAGTAACGAGGTCACGAAGTTGGCGAGTTTTCCGAAAATGCCGACTTTGACCTAAAATATCGGCAGTAACCCATAAAATGGTAACAAAACATTTTATATATTCCGAAAGGCCTCGGAAAGATCTATCTGGAAAAAAACTGTCATGGTGATCTGACTTCGTAAAAAACTTCGGAAATTTCATCGCCCCCTTGTGGCCAAACCGGAAGACTAATGAAAACTCTTTGTACAACTTTTAATCCTCGATATATGTCACATACACAGGAGAACATTGACATTGATCCGATAAAATCCCTAGGACAAGTTCGTTCAAATAGGTACCCTATTTTTGGCCAAAATGGGATCTTTAGGCCTCATTTCCGAACTCCCTGTTCAAAAGTTTTTTTGGTGGCCAGAGACTTTTTTTTTGGGCTGGACACGATCATTAGAACCTACTAAAAATCACAACTATAGCACAACTTTCCCGGAGGGGCTAGCAAAACTAATCCGTGCCTAGCGTAGCTAGCATCTGAAAAATTTCTAAGCATTTGGCCTGAGTAGCGGTTACACATTCACGGGGGTGTGCCATATGTTGATCGCGTTTAATTCGAGCGAAATGCCTCAAATTTTAGCGAATGAGGTCCCAAAGAAACAAAAATAATAATCCCAGCAATTCCAAGAGGGTCCTCGCTGACACTGTCAGTGCTCGGTCCCTAATAAGACATTTTTATGACTTGGTCTGGTAAATGTGGCTCGATTCAAGAAAGATGTTACTACAAATGAGACAGAATGACTCATTTAGATTTCAGTTTTTGCATTGGTCTTGAGATTTTGATTAGGTTTATTTAAAAAAAACAGGTTTTGTGACTTTCTTCCTTAAATTTAAGAGTCTCAAGTGAAAGGTAGATGGTAAAAAGTGTCCGTAATGAGGCGAAAGTGGTGAAACTTTCCTTTAAAGGGGACAGCAGCAGCAGCAGAGTCTCATAAAAACACGTGTCGACTCTGAGAAACACACTCAGCATCTTCGGATTAAACCGAAGTGATTGCAGACCCGCCGAGGTTATTTGAACCTTTATTACTTTTCCCCCTGTGAGTCTGTTGTCAGAGCTGGTTAGCTTCCACTCCCACCTACATCGGCGCCGGAGCATTTGAATAATTCATGCTATCTGCGTTATTTATGTATTCGCTTATTCATGAAGGCACGGATCTGTATGTGCCGCGTCTCTGCCGGGGAGGGGAGGTAAATGAAGACATCGGGTGAGTTCACGGCGCACGAGGAGGAGCTTTTATTTTGTAATTTTCACTTTATTCTAATAGCGTCATGAAATTGCATTGTGCGCGAGTCACGGTTTCACAAAGAGAGCGGCGAGTCGTGCGGACAGAAGAGGCCTTGTTCTGCCTCTGGTCTTCCTCCCTGACTGACTGAATGTCACCCTCACTTCATCACGTCTACACAAAAACAAAAAGTGGCTGCTGGAAAAGCCCGCAGAGCCCCGAGGCCAGGGCTTCCCTCAGCAAGCCACCATCACTAATCTCATTTAGCGCGCCGTCCTCTGACAGCAGGCAGAAACAGACGGAGAGTAATCTGGAAAAAATGAGGGAGTGGAGGAGTCAGGGAACAGGGGCGATAACGGGGGGCTAAAGTCAGGAAGCCGGCAGCAGATAGCAGCGGCTCAGATAACAGAGCTGATCAGCAGCTGCACTCTTCGCTCTGATGTAGTGATGCGAGCGTGAACACGACAGAGGAAAACCCCAGAGCACGGCCGCCCAAATCCACTTTAACACTCTAATCCTGACAGACAAACTGTTGCTGCAACAATTCAACTCAAACTGCACTTTGACCCAAAGAGGCTGCAAGAAAAAACAAGTTATCTCCAAGATGCTTTAACTCAAAAACAAACCTCTGTTTTAAGAGAAATGTGAGCAGCATCATAACTCTTCAAACATTTACCAACAAGTCTCTCTGAAAGGTCCATTTCTGCCACTTACTACCCAAAAGTTTAATCTAAGAGACCCTTAAACAGACAGACTGCTTTGTTAGCATGTTGTTAGATGGCCCCAAAACCCCCTTAATAAATTCAGTGCAGCGGGACAGGAAGTGGTGCCCAAAAACCACTGAAAAGAGCCTGTGACTTTCAAAATAAAACAAACCATGTTAAAATGAGATTGTATTAAGCTTGACTTCAGTGATAAACGGACGTAACAAGTGGAGATGTGCAAGGAGTCAGCAGGTTTAAGGTATTACAGACCAATATAAATGAGCAGAGACTTATGTATGGAGTGGGGAGCACGGGAACTCCTCGATCTCGTGACACCTACTGTCCGTCAGCCCTGCAGCTTGGTGAAATGTAATACGCAGACGGTGTGAGTTGACAAATGCAGCTGACATGTCCCCAATGTCTGTGCTAGGACACCTACCCCCTCCCAAATGTGCAAGTTGTCGAGTTTTGTTGTAATGATTTATTATGTTGCTTATATGCTAGTTTGGTATTTGCTTTTTTCCCCTCCTCCTCCCTCTTGTACTCTTTTCACATCTAATGAAACAGGACACTGCATACATTGGCTGACCGGAAAGTTCCCCAGACAGGATGAAACCGAAATACTGGGGCAGAGGTGTTGGCTGCTCAGGTTCTTCTTTGTTCTTTTGGTGGAGGATTCAGCTGCAGAGACCAAGCCAACGTTCTCAATTCAACTTTCTAACTTAAAAGTGGTTTTCTCTCAGCCTTGTGTGGCTGCTTTGGAGCTACATTTTTGTGTTTGATAAAGGTCTAAGCTCAGTGGTGAGTGGGAATTTTTTATGTTCTGTCCTTTTTTGAATTTCTTTAGACAGATTTAGTTTGGACCGTGCTATTTCCTTTAGTTTTATGAGGACTATTTTCTGTTGGTCATTATTGAATTGAATTACTTATTTAATACATTTAACTAATCATTTTATCCTGCCGTATTTTTCTTCAACCATCTTTTCCTGGGTTTAAGAGTTTATTTGTTAGGCCTGTATACTCCTAGCTAACACCAGGTCGTAATACTCTCAAACATGTGCGATGTCTAATAAATTATCTTGTGTCTTGTTGGCTTACTATAACAAAATACCCAAATACACAGAAAGTACACCCAACAGCTGAAGTTCCAGGTGATGTCATCCATGAATCTGTTGCCAGGATACAGACTCGACATCCGGTGGCACTCATAATCTCAGGAGACTTTGATCATGTCACTTTTTTCTCCCACCTGATTGGACTTACAGTTTGCTAACTGTCCGACCAGAGAGAAAACAACACTTTATCAGCTGTTTGAGGCCGACAAGAGAATTATTAACATGCTTTAGTTGTCTCTGATGGACTTTTCTCATTCATTTATTAATTTCTACTTCTTCTGTTCTAAGTGACGCTCAGTGGCAGCTTGTTGCAGTAGTGTTGCATTGCTGCTGTGAGTATGAATTTCCCCTCGTGGTATGAATGAAGTATATCATAGCCTATTTTATTTTTACAGTCAAACAGGAGCAAGTGTGACATTGATTTTCACTGGATTAATTCAGTAGAAAGAGTTTTTACGATGCTTTCCTTTAAGTCTTTAAACTCTCCGTTTAAGTGACCTGAAGCTGTTTGACTGACTCGTCGCTGAGTTAACAGACTCACGGACAGACAGAGCTCTTAAAAACGTCTCTTCTTCTTCCCGTCTCGCTCCAGGACCTGCCGTGTCGAACAGCTGGGCGACCAGATGTGATTTAAGAAAGGTTGTCAGAAGAAATTTACTCAGTGAAGCAGACGCCAGATGAGAACAATAAGTCGCGTGTCCAGAAAATGTAGGAAGTGACAGATTTATTGAGGCCTAAGTGACGGTCCACGCACTCTCTCCTCTTCAGAGATGATTGGTTTGGTTTGACGCCGTCAGAGCCTCGGCTGTTTGCTCTTAATTATCTCATAAGCGACCCAGAAAGATGCTGCAAGATACACACGGATGAGGAGTGAAAGGAGAGGCTTTGGAGACGGAGGATTTTCCATCTCAGAAGATACTCCAGTGTTCATTTTTAAGGTTTAGCGGTCACAGCAGAGCGTCAGAGTTGTTTCCCTCCAGAGATGCGATCTGATTCGCTGCCGACTTCTTAATATTCCGGCTCCTCCAAAGCGAGGAGAGCTGCAGGGAAATCTAACGGTGTGACTGATGGAATTAACCACAGGGAATCTCCCTGGAAAACACTCGGCTAAATGACGCCTCAGTCATCAGTGACAGAGGATGATTATGGCGAGGGCTGAGGGGCGTCCGACAGCCGAGCCCAGAGAAGAGAGAGAGAGAGAGAGAGAGAGAGAGAGAGAGAGGAGTGATGACAACAAAGCAACACCACAGGAGAGACACGTATACAAGAATATATTATCTCAGAAGTGAGAAACTTTACATGCAGAACAAGCTGTAATCAGAAAAAAATATGCACAACCTGGAGCTCCAACAGGTAAAGGAGCAGTGCAAAAAAAACTGAGACTAGAAACAGATTCAGATCGAGGAGGAAGTGCAGGAAAAGTCACATTTAGATTACATCTCAAAAAATCAGGACTACAAAAGTTGCATCAAGGGTTTTCGAGGTCTTGGCTAACTTGTATTACTTCAACAAATATCTTATTTCATCATATCTTGTTTCATTTTTAACTCACACCATCTAGCAACTCCTGGGAATCTTGCTACGACTCTCTCTGAGGTCAACTTTATACATTTTTAACTCAACATTTATTGTCTTTTCTGGAATATACCAGCCAAATGAAGAACTAGGGAAAATATTTGATGGGTTTTTCGTTTCATCTTACTTTATAAAATGTAGAAAAATGTGTCAAAACTGCAGTACCCTGAGTGTCCACTGGAGGCTGGCTGCTGAAACAGTAGAAACCACATACACATCCATTCAAAAAGCAGATCTTTTCAGCAGAAATAAAATGCTTACTATCCAGTTCAAAACATGATTTTAGTCTGAATAGATAAAAATTTTCTGTTATTTCTTGTTTTCTAAGTTATCAAACTTGTAAGTTTTGTCCAAATACAAGCGCGGTTTTGCAACTGCTTTTTTAATCACTGTAGCTCCTGAACTGTTTTGGTTTGTGAGAGGATTGATATGATTCCTGATAAAGGTTCAAAAATGAGTGTCAAGAACACTTTGTTGGAGCTAATTTTGCAGCATGAAACCAAGACAGTGAGGTGGGTTCATTTCATTTGAATAGGCTGTTTTTGAATTTAAAGGATGATTAAAATCAATCAACTGACATGTCACCTACCTGTTGGTCAGGAGGCCCTTTGGACAGAAAATCAGACGGCCTTTGAGTCTACTACACTGCAAAAACTGAAATCTAAGCAAGTCATTATGTCTTATTTTTAGTAAAATCTGTCTTACTATTCTTGATTTGAGCCACGTTTACTAGACAAGGTCATAAAAATGTCTCTTTTCAAGTTTTTAAAAGACAAAATTGAGGCATCAACTGCTTGTAACAAGTAAAAAAAAAAAAAATCTGCCAATGGGATAAGATAAAAGATTCTTGTTTTAAGACATCTTTCTAATTTCAAGAAACTTCCCGGGCGAATTCATCTTATCCCATTGGCTGATTTTTCTGACTTGTTACAAGCAATTTACACCTCATTTTTGTCTTAAAAATACTTGAAATAAGACATTTTTATGACCTGGTCTGGTGAATGTGGCTCAAATTAAGAACAATAAGACAATTTTTTACTACAAATAAGACGTAATGACTTGCTTAGATTTCAGTTTTTGCAGTGTATTTTCAACTAATCTGGCATTCTTACGAACAGGCCTCCTGACAAATAGGCCTTCTGACCAATGGTGTTTTGACCCTGAGGTCCTCTGATGTGAGGATCTTTTCACCAATTTGCCATCTGATTAACAGCCCCTCTGTCTAGCGAGCTTCTCTCCAAAACACCCTTCGACTAACGTGCTCCTCTGACTAACATGCCCCCAGACTAAGGGGTCTCTTGACTAACAGAACATCTTAGTAGTGGGCCCCCTGACTATCAGGCTCTTTGACAAACTGTTCTTCTGACTAATGGGCCCTCTGACCAACATGCCTGCAGACTTTTGGGCCTTCTGACCAATGGTGCTCTGGCTTTAAGGTTTTCTAATGAAAGGGTCTTCTCACTAACTGGCCACTTGATAAACAGGCTCTCTGTCTACTGAGCTTCTTTCGAAAAGACCCTTTGACTAATGTGCTCTCTGATTACCAGGCTAAGGGGTCTCCTGGCAAACAGGCTTTCTGACTTATGGGCCTTCTGAATAACAGTCTTTCTGACTGATGGTCTTTCTACCTGGCCTTTTGACTTGACTACTGGGCCTCCTGATCATCGGGCCCTCTGACTAGCCAGCCTTCAGATTAATAGGCTTCCTGACTCACAGGCCTGTTTACTCAAGGGCCTGTTTACATAGGAGCCTTCTGACTTTCAACCTTTCTGATTTCCTGACTAACTGGCTGTCTGTTTTTCTGAGGGCTTTTTGATTAATGGGCCATTTTGACTTAACAACATTGTGATTTTCTGACTCATTGGCCCTCTGACCTAAGAGCCTTGTAACCATGTCTTTAACTCCAGTTATTATCCTGGTTCTTGATTCGCCAAAGTTTCTCTGACATTGTTGTTTTTAAATTTGCGAATGACTCAGTAACAGTTGACATCTCTTGGACCACGTCGTTGTGTAACTCAGGATATGTTTGATACAAGCTGTAAAATAAATATTTTATTACTGTTCCCATCACTTATCTGGGCTTGAGCCCCGAGAGCAGGATTGAGATTTGTTTTCCTCACAAAATCTGAATTTTTGCCAAAAAATGCAAGTAAGAAAAAAAATGTGCAACAAGACGTCTCAGTCACAACATGTGTGTTTGACTACAGGCCTGACTCTGTGTGTGTGTGTGTGTGTGTGTGTGTGTGAGTGTATACAGTATCTGTGCCTCATCACAAACCCCATGAATAAATTATAACCTGAAGTTTGGATTCTGTAGCTTCAGTCTGGATTCCTCCCGGAGACATCGGCCCCGTCTCGGTTTTTGTTTCCCGGCTCGTCATGCTCGTCTTCTCGCCCGACGAGGCGGTTGACCTGGCGGCATCTTCATCTCCATGGTGACTGACTGCTCCCGGATCGAGGGGGGGAAGCTGCCCGCGGCCGACCTAAATCTTTGATGGCACCCCGAGGTCCCGTAAGCAGAGCCAATAACCGGGAGACAGCTGTTCTCTGCTGCTGTCCATGAAAAAAACATTCAGCTCAAACAGGCGATGCGGGCGATTCGTCCATATGTATGAATGTGTTTATGATGCTGCTGAATTATTGGCTGGCCTGTTTTTCCTCCCCTGAAAAAAAGGAGTTTAGACGTGTGCGGACTGTGCTGGTCCGCCTCACTGCTCCTGGATATGATATGAAATCTCAGCAGCCTGAAGGCAGCACGGACAGTGCGTTCACAGACACCAGGGATCAGCCGCGCACATATGCAGAAATTTCTGAGCAGGAATCAAACGGAAAGATTTTATTCTAACTGTGGTGAAAACAGACCCTGCTGAAGGAGCTTTGGTTTAAACCTCAAGGAAAAAGCTCAAGGTTTGTGTTTTAACTTTCCCATCAGGACCAACAGAAAAATTATACAAGCGTTAAAGAAACATTATCATACATTAAATACTCAAGAAATGAGAGTTTTTTGAAATAAACATTGATGCAGTGACATCATGTTTTCATGATGTTGTTTCTGTGACACTTGGGGCAAAACTCTAGGCTTCAACCACAAAATATCTGAGTATTTATGTTGAACATTCAGTCCAAGCAAAATCTTAGAATTGGATGAATTTAGGTCAATGCTTATTTTTACATTTATTAAAATGGCTATAGTATCTTCAAACATGGAAATAAATGAGATGACAGCTCCTGGGCTAAGGGCGACAACGTGTCCACTATAGCAGCAAAGAATACAGGTTCAATAGAAACAGTTAAAACATAATTCAATTACAAATACACAGAGTTGTCAAAGGTAGGGTCAACAGGAATTTTTTGTTGCTGTTTGTAAACACAACATTCAAACTGGGCTCCTCCATCGTGGCAAATAAGCTCGGAAAAGTGCCACAAGATGAATAACATTACGATAACTGACACAGTGTAGCAGACTAACAACCCCCTCTCCAAAATATATATTATTATTTCAGAACTGTATGAATCGTAAAAATGACCAATTTGGATCCAAAGCGGCAAATTTCACTAAAAGGTATCAAGTATGTACCACTGTATGTTGATGCGCCCACATAATGAGGAAGCACAAGAGTCCTATTGGTGTCAGAGCAGAGTTGTTTTGTCATCATCATCAACCTTCATTTGAAGATCTCAGAGAATCATTGAGGGTGATCCTCGTTTGCAATGATGCCAAGAGAACATAAAATTGACAAACATGAATAAGAATGTGTTGAGGCAAACACAGGAATTCATGAACAGAGCAACAGAAATAAGTGTAAGAATAAGGTTGCTTGGGTATGTTGCAGCGTGCATGGTCGCACACTCACATTTCTCCTCTGCTCTCTGTGTTGCGCACGGCAGAGTTACAGGGGAAATACACTGCATCTGTCTGCGGTGCGTGTTGACTGCGTTTGTCAACTCACACCGGCTGCGTGTTACGTCCGCCAAGCCAGGGCTGACTGACAGTTGGTGTCGTGCTCCTCACTTTGTAAATAAGTCTCTCTTCGTTCATACTGGACTGGAAAACCGTAGATCTGTTTAATCCTAGTGTTTCTCCGCTCATTCTGTCTTATCATCCTCGAAGTCAAGCTTAATACGATCTAGTTTGTTTTACTTTGAAAGTCTCCGGCTCTTTTCAATGGTTTCCGGGCACTGCTTCCTGTCCTGCTTGATCTTCCCTGAGCTGAATTCATGCATCACATCTGCGTCGTCCGGCAGAAATAGGATTGCTGCGTGTTACTTGCGTTTAGCCGGCGTTGGCACACAGGCAGACCGCAAGTGAACGGATGCAGTGTGAGTTGACACATTGACTTGAATGAATCCTAACTGATTTTTTTGCTGTGACGCAGCGGAGACAGAACGCAGACGGATGCGGTGAATTTTTTTGCCGTTACGCCCCAATGCATGCACAAACACAAATGAGCCCACACAACAAGCGGCAACCTCTGATCTAAAAATGTGAGACGATGCTGAAGTGCTAAAAAGTTGCTGTTTATTTCACTAATGGCTGAGGGGGTGAATTTTTTTCTAACTCAGCTGTTTAGAAGATATTAAGATCGAGAGCTTGCCCAACCGCCTAGCGCAATTCCAATATGGCTGCGCCGGCCTGGTTTTGCTGCAAAACACAGCTTCAGAAAGAGATGGGTGACATCACCAAGACCAAGTCCATCTGTTATACAGTCTATGGCACACACATATGCATACAAGCACAAATCATAGTGTGGACAGACAGTTGGGGAAAACAATGTCACAACCAAGGCACAATGGTGGTCATACTTCCTTGTGCCTCCCCTGAAACTCATTGGCTTCACAATTTGTGAAATGTCCTCTAGTGGACATTTCGGGAGCTGCAGTTTGTAGCATTTCTTCATCAGCTTGGTTACGGCTCGATTCAGACTCCAGGTTGAAAGAATCCAAAGTTTTTCGTCATGAGATTTGTTTTGTCTCAATAAAGGAGACTTTGGAGATCAGTCTCTCTTCTTGTAAATTATTTATATCCAGTATATTTTACAGTTGAAGACACATTTAGGTTGATCTTTAATTTTTAAAGACTTCAACATGCAGTCAGAGATTGCTAAAAGAGTTTCCAGGATACAAATCTCAGGTTTAGTGTTGAAATGCAGGAGCATCTCTACAGCAGCTGGAGACGATTTCAGCTTTTGTTTAAGATGTAAAAAACTGCTGAAGGACAAGTGGGAGGATCTGCTCTTCAGACTGTTTTCAGAGAAGAAGAAAAAGAGACCTTTTCTTGATTACTCTTTGCTGAAAGTGTTTGTTTCCAGGATTTTTGAGCTTTATGTAAATGTGGGATAATTTGATGGACTCCCTGGAGTGAAAACAAGCTTTATGCTGAAACAATGAGCTGAAATAAAGACCTCACAAATATTTGATAATGAATGATTCAGATATGTGAATTTATCTGCAGACATGCTTTGAAACATGAGCCCACACAGACGGACAGAAAGTGTCCACAAAGAGAGAAATATTAGGAGATGAGAGGCGGAGAGAGCTTCTTTGTTTAGTCTCATTATTCGTAGGCGTATCAGCTTCCTAACACAGCCCATCGGAGCTGCCAAGCCTTTTCTGGAGGCAGAGGCTAAGTAAGCACGCCGCCGCTGCCAGCAGTTTGTTGGCAAACGCCAACCGCCACCTGCTGCTGCTGTCGAGGTGGCGTTTGCCGCGACCTGGCAGAGCATCTGGCAACCAGAGAGTCGGCATCGTCCCCCGAGGGCCCCGGCTCAGTCACCGCCAGCCAGCTCCCGTTCCCCCCGCTGTGGAGGATTTCAAGGGTGTAACGCGGGATGTAAACGAGGCCTTTTTATTCCGCGCAACACAAACGCACCGGGAGTGGGAGAGGGGAGGATAAAAACAGACGAGCGGAGAAAAAGAAGGAATAAATTTTAACCGACAGAAACGAATAAAGATCCCCGAGTGTTCGTTTCTCCAGCAGAGCCCGCGAGTGTTTCATTCAAGACCGCACACACGCCGAAAATAAACAGACAGGATCAGATTCTTCATGTTTATCAGGGAATAAAACACAATTTAAATGTAATGCTTCTTCTCCATCCAAGTCCATGATTGAACGACACTTTGGATGATTTTTGGACGAAGCTGCAAAGGCCTGACAGCCAGAATGACTTCAAACATAAAGACTGTGCAAAAAAATGTTCATAAAAATAATGTTTGGCTGCAGATTTTACTACACTTTTGTTTGCAATCCAAGCTGAAGCAGTGTTGATGAATAAAACCCTTTTTTCATCTCTAAATGTTTTTTATTGCCCCTTTGAAGGATTGAAATGGCAGTAAATGATGTTGGAACTTATCACAACAAATAGAGTTTTCAGTTCTGATTGTTGTTAGTGCTTAAACACCAAAGAGCAGATCTTAGTATTTAAGACTGGGGCTGGAAAGGCCTCCAACCGGGGACTTAAACACTTATGTGGACAAAAGCAACACGACCTGGAGCAGGTGCATTTTTATGTGGCACCCAGTGTACAGCTTACAATAAATTAATTATATCACTTCAATTAATTATGCTCTAAATAATGAGTACATTTATAATTCCTGTCAGGTGCTTGAAGAAAATGTATGCATATCTGGTAACAAAAATTTGAACTGTACATAAGCTACATTTATAAAATTAAAGCTCTGAACAATGTGCAGAAACTCAGAAATCTTAATTGGCTTCTTTAAAGACTAAAGAAATGCAAAAATGAGTTTCATGAATGTGGAGATGCATAAAAATGGCTCAGGATGCAAGATGAGAAATATTCAGGGCTAAAATGTTTTTGTAATAGCCCTTTAAAAATGATGCTAAAGCCCAATTCCTGATTCTGCCATAGAGAAATGATGATATGTTTTTCCCAGATGAGGTTTTATATATAGTTCTGTAATAAAAGCACAAGCATGTTCGACAAAAATTAGACGCTGATTTTTGTCAGAAAATAGTTCACAAATAGAAAGACTAGAATAGAAAAGAGCATTCATATGTTACTTTCTTGAAAAAAGTTCGGACACCCCTGGCCTACACAATCTGAACCTGAGCGTTTTCCAGTTGTTGGACTTCTGTTCCAACCGGTCGCTTAGTTGGTAGCTAACACCACGTTTGAGAATAAGGGTTTTCGTAAGTCCACCTAGCACGAGGACACCCAAGCTCATAGAACAATGATTGACCTTGTAGTTGTACTTACAAGGTAGACTGTCTTAAAAAATGGACAGCGTGGCTCTGCCTCCCGTTGAACAGTTTTGAAGCCAAAATAACCCCATTACTGGAGAATTTAGAAGGTCTAATCTCTTTTTGGCTCTTTCTCCAATTTTCTTATATCACCGATAAAACTACACACTGACGGCAGCTGTCAATCATTGTAAAACGAAACTTACAACCCAGTTTATTAACATCTAATAACTAATAAAAAACAAACTCCTCGGGAAAAAAGAGGATTCGAACACAATGCAAACAAATAACATCTTCACTTCACTGCAGTGTAAGGACCATAGACTGTATAATCAGTGGACGTAACGACGTTCGGCTCTAACTGAAGCCTCCAGCAGATATCCCGCCCCCTGGTGTCTGGCTGCAGTATAGGTCATAAGCCCCGCCCCCTGGTGTCTGACTGCAGTATAGGTCATAAGCCCCGCCTCCCCATGTATTCCAGATATGAGCCAGGAAAACTTAAAAAAATTACGACACCTCGTAGAAACGTTTCTCTCATCCTTACGCTAAGGTGGTATGATGATGTCATCTGGCTGCATGGTGTTCAGGTGTTTTTTTTTTACAGAGAAGTTAGTTTCTCATTAGTTATTGGACGTTAAAAACCGTGATATAAGTTTCGTTTTACGATAGTTGACAGCTGCTGTTCATGAGTAGTTTTTATCAGGGATATAAGAAACTTCAGGAAAGAGCCAAAAGGAGACTAAACCCTCTGAAGAAGAAGAAATAATTATTTTTATTTCTCTTTTTTACATGGCTCCACTGGAAATTCTCTACTGCGCAGACTCTGGCGGCTAGAGAAATGGGGTTTTTTTGGCTTCAAAATCGTAGAACGTTGACCATTCTATATACAGTCAATGATAAGGACTACCATCTCCCATCTGGAATGCATTAAGAGACAGACATTTTGACCTATACTGCAGCCAGCCACCAGGGGGAGCAGTATTTGTGGAGACCCCAGTTAGAGCCCACTGTCAAAGCGTCCATTGATTATATAATCTACGGTGGTAACCTCCAGTCTGAAATCACAAGAAAATGCTGAAGTGCGTCTTTACAGCCTGGAACAAAAACTGCTCCCCGTCTGGATCACAAATTTTACAATTGGTATGTGGAGTTAATTTTTTCTAACTCCGCAATTTAGAAGATATTAAGATTGCAAGTTCGACCAATCAGAGACACAACTCAGCTCACGACTCGTTTCCTGTAGCTGTTCGTGTGGAGACTCGTTACACACCTCATTTCCAGTTTAGCGTTCCAGCTGTTGTGCTTCAAAACTCCATTTCAGAAACAGATGGGTGACATCACAGAAACTAAATCCATTTAAAAAACAGTCTGTGAGTCGTATCAGCGATTTTGGACACTTTTAAAAGAGAGGAGCTGATCCGTCAGGTGGATCGTGGAACAAAACTTTCATCCCGCCTCAAAGAAATTCTGTCACTCTTGCATTTTTCTCGTCTTGGTTTCTTGCATTCATGTTCTATGAGTTTTTCACATTTTATTGTGACTCTGGAGTTGGATATACTTGAATTACTTTCAGTTATTGATAGTTGAGAAGGAAAATCAATGATGTTTGACCTGAGCCCTCACAAAATCAAACATGACAGACAGAAAATGATCACGGTAATTCAGACAAAACGTCTTGTTTTCTGAGAAACAACAAACCCAGACATGAGTCACTTTGACGTCTGGAAGCTCAAACAGTTCAGTGGAGATGAAATGATCTGCTACATGAGCACACAGGTAGAGGGAATAACTAGAGAAGAGAACATTTATGATTATATTTTGTTCCGAGTTGATTTTTACATCCCGTCAACCACTAAAGAAAACAAATTTAAGTCGCTCTGATAATCAAACGGCCTCAGATTGAGGGAAAAGTAGTTTTTAAATGAAGTCTGGGTCTGTAATCAGACATTAGGAGTCTGACAGTCAGCCTCTTTGTGACAGCCGTAAACCGGCTGCTGCTCCCAGCCTCGGAGAAACAACAAAACGCTGTCACAGCCGTCAGTCATCCCTGACAGTTCACCCACACTTTAACCACTGATTAATTACCCATAATCAATTAATCACAGCTGAAAGGAGGACGGACGGCGCAGACATGCGGCTGACAGTTCACATGAAGAGGAAATAAAGCTCAGAGACGTTTAAGATCAGAGGAGCAGGTTTTCTACCAGGGAAACTGAACTGAGATTAGAGATAACTCCTGCTTTACTCCTTCAAAATAAAAGCTTCAGGAACACGTTACTTCAAAGGTTTGTAAATGTCATTTTTTTAGGTAGTAATTAGAGAAATTTTTGAAATTTATTTTTTGGAATTATCTGCACATTTTTATTACAATGGGTGAAAATGACTACATAACTTCTTGGAAATAATTTAGAAATTTAACTATAAGCAAGTCACTCTTGGTAACTAACAGTTTTTTTTGTTTTTTTTCGTAATTTCCTCCAAATTTCAAAGTAAGTGGGTGAAAACTAGAAAAAATCTTAAAGCTTATAGTGGACCTTGATTCATGGTACTCAAAATTTATTCAATAAATCAACAACTTTGCTTTTAATCACTTTTTTACTTTTAAAATATATTTTTAGTAGTGTGCATTGGTCTCTACTGTAAAATCATTTTTCTCTGTGTATGATCTTTGCACTTTTTTCTGTTTTGTATGTATTTTATGAAATTTTGTTCACATCACTTTGAAACACTTTAAACTGCATTTTATTTGTATGAGAGTTACTATAGAAATAAAAGTTGATTGATTGCCTGACTGATTGATTAAACTTTTTATCGCCAGTTTATCAGGCAGTAGCACAAAATAATTATCTGATGATGTTCAGAAAAAATGTCTTTTTTCAAGTCATTTGAAGACAAAAATGACATCTGAATTGCTTGAAAAGAGTGAAATAAAAGGTTTTAATTTGAAATTTCCATCCCAAGAAACTTGACAAGCTAATTTGTGTGATTTTCTTTTTTCTTTTTTACTTGTTTCAATCAAATCAGACAAAATTTTGTCTTTAAAAAATCAAAATAAGACATTTTTCTGGACTTGTCAGTTAAAAGTGGCTCATTTTAAGAATAAAAAGACAGTTTTTACCAAAAAAAAGACATGAATACTTGGCTATATTTCAGTTTTTACTGTGTGAGTTGAACGTACTGTGTTTTTCTGCCTAATTGACTGTGTAAGATTTATAAAGACCCAAAAAATCCAAACAGAAATGGAAAGACAGAAATGTAGACTCATGAAATAATTAGTTTAGAGTGTTATTCCTTCAAAATAAAAGCTCTGGTAACACTTTTACTTTACAGGTCGGCATATATCATCGAAATTAGGTTATAATTAGACAAACTTCTAACATTTATTTATTTATTTGATTTGTTCAAATTTGTTCAGCATTTTTTATTTCAGGTTTTGAAACAGAAACGTTCAGAATGAAACATCGACTGTTTTTCTCCCCACGGTTTCATTCAGGATTTTATTAGTACGTGTTGATTTTTGTTTTCTTTATTTCAAAAGATGAATAAATAAATAAGTCGCGGGGTCTCTGTGCTTCAAAAGCTTCTTTAAAAACAAAGTCTTCAGCCTTTTGGTGCTGTTTTTAATACAGGAAGTGTTGGAGAATAATGTCCTTATGGTTCTAAACTAACGTTATGTTTCATAATTTCTATTATTGATCCTTCCCTCTCGTTCCTGCAGGTGTAAAACCTTTACTCACCTTTACATCGCTGGCGTCCTCGCTCGTGTTGTGCATGAATATTTCATTGTTTTATGTCGAGCTCTGTTGTTTACCGACTGGTTTCACCTTGAAATGCACCTTGAGGGATGAATGAATGAAGGATTGTGAGCTGAGCTGAGAAGTTTCACTCAGTATTTGCTTTGGGATTGATTTTCAGATAACTTTCGTTAATACTCTTCTCTCTGAAACGCACGTTAAAGACTTCTCATTTCTGCTCCTGAACATCCAGACGAGACAGATCGAGCTGCGGTTGTTTGTCCTCTTTTGTTTCCCTCGTTTTTCATCTTCACATGAAACAGCAGCTTCTTCCAGGAGAGGAGCAAACGCAGGAAATTAAGCCTGATGATTACAGGAAACAGCCGTATTAACGCGTCACGTTTAGGAGATGTTTTTCAGACGCGGCGTTGCCTCGAAGCACCCAGAGCTGCTTTCTGTCAGGATAACTTGAGCGGTGTGATGTGTTGACCTCTGACCCTCCCTCAGTGTTTCCACTCCTACGTCTTTTCTCCCTCCGTCCTCCCACTCATCGCTCTCTCCCTTCCATCATGCGGCCCAGCGAACAGCCCGCCGTCATCTGGACGCCGTTTAATTTCACTTCGATTATCAGCCAGCACCGCTCTGAAAACCAGAGAGGAGAAGAAACGCTTCCAGCCAACCATAAAAAAAACAGCATCCTCTGTTTGTGCAGCTCCTGTTTGAGAAGAACACACAAACAGGATTTATAATAATAGGACTGAATGTTGAACGGCTGAAACGCTGCCTGAGGATTAAGGGTCAGCAAATAAACGACCCCACGCCCAATCAGGACTAATGTTACAAACGTGGAGGATGGAGAGATTTCCAGGATACATTACTGAAATTAAAGAAAATCACAGTTAAAAAAATGCCCTGTGTGTTCATCTGGTCATTTATTATTCCACCTAGACTCTAATGAAGTTGGGATGTCATGTAAAATGTAGATAAAAACAGAATACAATGATTTGAGAAACCTGTTTAACCTGTATTTAATTGAACAAGATATTCAGTATTTCACATGTTCCTAAAAAGCTGAGACAGGTTCAACAAAAGTCTGGTAAAGTTGCCGATTCTGTAAAAACAGCTGTTTGGATCATTCCACAGGCAAACAGGTTCATTGGGTATAAAAGGCTCAGTCCTTCACAAGCAAAGATGGGGCCAGGTTCACACTTTGTCAACAACTGCGTGAGCAAATAGTCCAACAGTTTAAGAACAATGTTTCTCAACTTTGTCCAACTGCAGGAATTGATGGATTTCATCATCTACAGACCATAATATCATCAAAAGATTCAGAGAATCTGGAGAAATCTCTGCACCTAAGCAGCAAGGCCCAAAACCAACATTGAATGGCCGTGACCTTTGACCCCTCAGGCAGCGCTGCGTTAAAAACCCACATCATTGTGTAAAGGATATTAGCACGTGGGCTCAGGAACACTTCAGAAAACCATTGTCAGTTAACACAGTTCATCACTACATCTACAAGTGACAGTTCAAACTCTACCATGCAAAGACAAAGTTAGACATCAACAACACACACAAACGCCGCCGCCGGCTTCTCTGAGCCCGAGATCATCTGAGATGGACTGAGGCAAAGTGGAAAAGTCTGCTGTGGTCTGACGAGTCCACATTTAAAGTCTTTTTGGAAATCATGGACGTGGTGTCAAGTTCAAAAGCAGCATCTGTGATGGTATGGGGGTGTGTTAGTGCCCCATGGCATCATGGGTAACTGTCCCAGTATCTGTGAAGGCAGCATTAATGCTGAAAGGTACAAACAGGTTTTGGAGCAACATCTGCTGCCATCCAAGACACTTTGTCTTTTTCAGGGACGTCCCTGATTATTTCAGCAAGACAAT